>CABHPR010136895.1:0-21473 GCA_902168415.1 Peromyscus melanophrys | reverse complement strand
AAAAAAAAAAAAAAATACAAGGCCAGGAAGCCTGTCCCCAGGTTAAGGGTTTGGGAAGGGTTTATAGAGAAAAGAACCTTGGACTTGGGGCTTTGGAGGTGCCTCAGTGGGTAAGAATGCATTTGGTCAAGCATGAGGGTGTGAGTTCAAATCCCTAGCCACCACAGAAATAGCTGGGCATGACCATTTATGCCTGTAGTTCCAAAGCTGCAAGGAGGGGAGACTAGATGGTCGCTGGAGCTTGCTGGCTGCCGGCCTCTGCACACGTATGTATGGATGCTTGGATACGGGCGAATGTGCCACACACCACACTCACTTTCACTCAGGCTTTTGCAAAAAAGTCGGGGGTCGGGGAGCATAGTGGTGCATGCTTTTAATCCCAGCACTCAGAGGGGCAAAAGCAGGTAGATCTCTGTGAGTTTGAGGCCAGCTTGGTCTATATAAAGTGTTCCAGGACAGCCAGGGCTACATAGGGTCTTAACAGAATGTCACCCATGACAGGTCTTTGATCTTGTTTAGGAATTGATGGTAAACGGTGATTTTCATGCCTGTGGTTGCTCACGGTGGCACACAACTTTAGTTCCAGCAATCTTGAGGCAGAGGCAGGCAGATCTCTGTGAGTTTGAGGCCAGCCTGGCTACGCATCGAGTTCCAGGAAGAAGAGTACCTTTGCTCGCTGGGCATGGTGGCCCAGGCCTATAATCCCAGCACTCAGAAGGCTAAGGCGGGAGGGTCACCACAGATTCAAGGCCAGCCTGGACCGCAGAACAAGTCTTTAAAATTTTGTTTGTTTGGTGGTGGCACGAGGTTGGTGCAGCTATGGTGCACATGCGGAGGTCAGAGGTCAACCTGTGAGAATCAGTTCTCTCCTTCCCCAGTGTGGGTGCTGGGTAACAAACTCACATCATCAGGCCTGGAGGCCAACTAACTACCTTGACCCACTGAGCCCTCTTGCCAGCCAGCCCTTCAGAGCAACATTTACCACAGTTAGTCAGGCTCAGCTTCCCTCAGCTCCGTGTAACACTGACATTATGTTTATGGCTGTGCAGATCTAGAAGCTAAAAAGGAAATGTGGACTTAAACAAGTGGTTTGGTTTAAGATCACAATTTCGAGAATTTATGTGTGAGGTGTGAACTTAGAAGCGGTGTTTTCAATTTGTAAGTTATGATTAGCAAAAGGAATGGTTACTATTTAAAATGCACACTAAAAATACCTGGAATGTAGTCACAGGGCTCTTCAGTGCCCCCAGCTCCCATGCACAGAAGAATCTGTTACTGTGCTCACCCCGCCTACTCCAGTTGTCCCCTCCAACCTGGCTCTGGAGTTTAACTCTATTTCCTCTGAGAGACTGACGAAGGGTCTTTCGGCGTGGAGTGCTTCCTCTCCCCCGTGACCCCAATACACACCCTCACACACAAAGAAAACTTTGCTTTTTAAGCCTGTGTTTATTAGAGAAATCTGCTACATATCCGCATGTCTATGGAAGCATGGTCTCTGTGTGTGAGTGTATGTACACATGACAGAGGTGAGTCTCCTGTCACCTGTTGGCGTGATAATTTGTAAACATTTTTTATTTATTACTGTATATGATATGTGTGTGAGGGGGTGTATGCCGTGGCATGCAGAGGTCAGAGGACAACTTGCACAAGTTGGTTCTCTTCTTCCTCCATGTGGGTCCTGGAGAATCAAACTCAGGTCACCAGGCTTGGCGGCAAGCTGCCTTTACCCCCTGAGCCATCCTGCTGGCCCTACAAATGTTGGTTTTTTTTGGGGGGGGGGGGTTCGAGACAGGATTTCTCTGTGTAGTTTTGGTGCCTGTCCTGGATCTTGCTCTGTAGACCAGGCTGGCCTCAAACTCACAGAGATCCGCCTGGGTCTGCCTCCCAAGTGCTGGGATTAAAGGCGTGCGCCACCTCCACCCGGCACAAATGGGTTTTAATTGTGCAACTTTATGAAATTTTTAAAAGCCAGCGAAGCGCACACGTCATCTTTCATTCCTGATTTCTTTGCGTCCTTCCCAAGATGGTGACATGTCTGCGTTTTTGTCTTAGGAATCTTTCAAAGAAATACCAACCCAAGAAGAACTCGAAGGAAGAAGAAGAATACAAGTACGTCCGTTGCTGGTGGATGTGTGGTGAGATGCGTGTGTGGTCGGTGTGGTTGTGAAGGGAGGGAGGAAGCTGCATGCTGTCACACAAGTCCCATCCCGCCTTCCTGTCTGCGTCTGTTTCAACTTGGGGGCGACAATGAGAAGGCTTCCTTAACCTCCCTGGCCCTGAGCCACGGGACCCGCTCTGGACTGTTTCCATAAAACTAATTAGGGAAAGTTTTAGGAGGCCTTGCAAGCGTGTGCAGGCAGTGTGGGGTATAAGCCTTGGAAGAGTGGTTCTCAACCTTCCTAGTGCTGCAACTCTTTAATACAGGTCCTCATGCTGTGGTGACCCCACCCATAGAAGTATCAACGTTGCTACTTCGTCACTGTGATTTTGCTACTCTTGTGAATCAGAATGTAGATATCTGATATGCAGCCCCTGTGAAAGGGTCATTTGACCCTCAAAGGGGTCATGATCCACAGGTTGAGAACCTTGTCATAGAGTCTGTGCTCTGTTCTGTAGAGTCAGAAGTCCTAATTATTCATCCATCCAAGAACTATGCCTGTCTCAGTCAGCAGTGATGGGTCGTTGTGCATGGTGGAGGCATCATCTTTGATGTAGGTCCGGGTGCCTGGTGTATTTAGTGAACATGGGTGAGTGGATTTGGGACCATCTCTGGACTCAGAATGAACAGAACCAGAGACTGCATTTCACAGAGCACCTGTGGCCATGTTTGGGTTATAATTAATTCTGAGCCGTTGTGTAATGAACCAGCAAGATCCTCTGGGAGGCAGGTGCAGCGCAGACTGACTTTAATTAATATTTCCTCAAGTGAAGCATGTGAGGATGGAGGTGGGCTTGTCTGAGAAGGAGCCGGTGTGTTCTGTCCCCAGGTACACAGCCTGTAAAGCGTTTCTTTCCACCCTGAATGAAATGAACGACTATGCCGGCCAGCATGAGGTCATCTCTGAGAACATGACGTCACAGATCACGGTGGACCTGATGCGCTATGTGCAGGAGCTGAAGCAGGAGAGGAAATCGGTAATGTATATTGGGGTGTTTTCCCATCAGATCGCCACATGGAGTTGGGTATGGTGGCTCACACCTGCTAGCACTGGGGAAACTGGGCAGAAAATCCCCTGTGAATTCAGTGACCACCAGGGCTACACAATGAGTTCCAGACCTGCAAGGCTGCATGGTGAGACCCTGTCTTAACAAACAAAAGCAGGGGTCCAGGGAGCGAGGACACACACACACACACACACACACACACACACACACACACACACACGCATGCCTTAATCTCAGCGCTTGAGTAGTAGAGGAGGCAGGAGGATCTCTGAATTCAAGGCCAGCCTGGTCTGTACAGTGAGTTCTGGACTAGCCAGGGTGACAAAGTGAGACCCTGTTTAAAAAACAAACAGGGGCTCGAGAGAGGGTTCACTGGTGAAGATCCCTGGCTGCTCTTGCAGAAGACCCAGGTTCAGTTCCCAACACACACATGTTGGCTCACAGCCAACTGTAACTCCAATTCTAAGGGGTCCAAGACCTTCTTCTGACTTCCTTGGGTACAAAGCACAAATGTGGTACGCATACGTACATGCAGGCAAAATACTCATACGCATAAAATAAATATAAAACATACAAAATTAGAATCAGGCATGACGGTGTACACAAAGGTGGAGGCCAACGTGTGTGTGTGTGTGTGTGTGTGTGTGTGTGTGTGTGTGTGTGTGATGGGTATACTAATACATGTCATGATGTGTGTTTAGAGGTCAGAAGACAACCTGGAGGAGTTGATTCCTTTGCCTGCTGAGCTGTCTCACCCGAGCCTGTAGTTGGCACCCTGTCAGGGGAGGCTCAAAGGGCCTCCCACCACTGTAGCAGGAGTCTTAGAGAGTCTTATTAATAAAATCAAACCCGAGCCAGGTATTGGGGTGAACACTGGAAGGTCAGAGAGACAGAACAAGCCACAGCTATCTCACCTCGCCGGATCCTCAGCTGGTCTTGCTTCCTCAGACTGGAAGCCTCTGTGTCCTCATATCCGAATGACTCTCAGCTGAACTGTGCTTCTTGAAAGTCTAAATGCTTAACCAGCCCAATGCTTCTCCAGGCCAAATGCTTCTCCAGGCCAAATGCTTCTCCAGGCCAAATGCTTCTAGTTTCTGGTCCTCACGCCTTATATACCTTTCTGCTTTCTACCACCACTCCCTGGGATTAAAGGTGTGGGTCACCATGCCTGGCCGTTTCCAATGTGGCCTTGAACTCACAGAGATCCAGAGGGATTTCTGTCTCTGGAATGCTAGGATTAAAGGCGTGTGCTACCACTGCCTAACCTCTATGTTTAATATTGTGGCTGTTCCGTCTCTGACCCCAGATAAGTTTATTAAGGTACACAATATTTTGGGGAACACAATACCACCACACACCACACCCAACTGGCTGGCCCACGTGTCCACAACTCCCAGGTTCAGGAACCAGCTGTGTGTTAGACTCTAAGCTTTCCAACATTGTCTACTGAACCAAGGCATTTTATTTATTTATTTATTTATTTATTTATTTATTTATTTATTTATTTATTTATTTATTCATCGTTTTTCTTTTTCTTTCTTCCTCTTTTTAAAAAAATTTATTTTATTTTTTACGTGAGTGCCGCCTGCTTGTACACCTGCATGCCAGAGGAGAGGGCATCTGATCCCATTTAGATGGTTGTGAGCCACCGTGTGCTTGCTGGGAATTGAACTCAGGTCCTCTGGAAGAACAGCCACCGCTCTTAACCACTGAGTCATCTCTCCAGTCCCTATTTATTGTTTTTCGAGACAGGATTTCTTTGTGTAGCCCTTGCTGTCCTGGATCTCACTCTGTAGACCAGGCTGGCCTCAAACTCAGAGATCTGCCTGTCTTTGCCTCCTTAGTGCTGGGATTAAAGGCATGCGCCACCACCTCCTGGTTTGGTATTTTATTTTGTGAAACAGCTAGGAAGCAGTGAGACAGAACCTCGGGGCTTAGAACAAAATCTTACCACCTAGTATAAAGATAAAATAAACACAGGGAATCTGGAGGCAGCCTTGGCCTGCTGCCCTGCTTTTGAACTTGCCTTGACCTTTCCAAAGGTTTCCCTCTTCTTCCTGTCTAGGGCTCTGCTGTGTTCTCACCACTGACCCTCCTCTACCCACAGAGCTGACTGCCCAAACTGAAACTGCTTCTACCTTCTTAGCAAGTGTCCATTGTTTAGGAGTGAGTCAGGAGATGGGAGTACGGCAGAGCCGTACCTCTCCCCTGTTCCTCTCCTCCAACTGTGTGCGGCTATCTTCACTGTGCTCTGGCCTCAGGGCCTTTGTACAGGTTTTTCTCCCTCAGAGAGCCTTTGCCAGACACCTCAGGGCCTATTCCTTAGGAATGTCTCCTTCTCAGAGCAGACTTTCCCATCTGCCTCACTTAAAATTACCAAATTCCTCTGGCCTTTCACCCTCCCCCTTGCAATGTTTTTGTTTTGTTTTGTGGTTTTTGTTTTTTTTTTTTGAGACAGGGTCTTTTTATGTAGTCCTGGCTGCTGGAACTCACTCTGTAGACTAGCTGGCCTCATGGACTTCTGCCGGCGTCTGCCTTTGAGTGTTGGGATTAGAAGTATGTGCCACCATGTCCACAGCTTTGCCGTGTTTTAAAGAGAGAGACAGAGTTGGATGGAGTCAGTTGGTTTGTATGTACACCATGAGTGTGCAGATGCCCCCTGAGGCCAGAAGAAGGCATCTGATCCCCTAGAACTGGAGCTGACAGGTTGTTGTGAGCCGAGCCACCAAACATGGTCCTCTGCGAGAGCAGCCAACACTCTTAACCTCTGAGCCATCTTGTTCCTGACATCACTCTTGCATAGCACCTAACAGTATCTGGATTTGGGGGGAGTTGGAAGACTAGCGACAGGACCTTGTGTGTGCTGATCACGCACGCCCCACTAACCCCTGCCCACTGTCTTCTCCTACCTCACGGAACTGTCTGCTCCTCCAGGACAAGGATGCCCTTGCCCACCTCTTAAGGTCCAGTGTTGCAGAAGGCAGGCACACAGGAAGTGCAGGGGAGAGAGAGGAATAGCAGTTGGGGAGAGGCAGGTGTGGCCCAGGGCTGGCAGTGCAGTGCAGTGGAGACCTCTTTCCTGCAGTTCACCAGTGAGGGACCAGGGGTGCGGCTCAGTGCTGCACACTTGCCTCTCCATCCCCAGTGCATGCACACACACACACACACACACACACACACACACACACACACACTGTGTTAATGTCAACTTAGTTCTAAAAGTTTATAGATAAAGACCTTCATATGCCTTTGCTATCTTGTAAATGGATTATCTTATTTACTCATTGTTAATTATCTTTTTATAATCTGTTATATCATCTCTTAAACCGTGTTCCTTAAAAAGTTTTGGTTCTTGTTTAAGATTTATTTATTTTAAGCTGATGGTGGTGACACACCCCTTTAATTCCAGCACTAGGGAGACAGAGGAGGGTGATCTCTTGAGTTCGAGGCCGGCCTGTTCTACAGAGCAAGTTCCAGGGCTACACAGAGAAACCATGCCTCAAAAAACAAAAACAAAAACAAACAAACAAAAAAGACTTATTTATTTTATTTTATGTGTTTTGTCTACCTGGTACCCAAAGTGGTCAGAATAGGGTACTAGATCCCCTGGAATAGAAGTCACAGGCTGAGCTGCCATGTGGGTACCAGGAACTGAACCTGGCTCCTCTGCAGGAGCAGCCAGTGCTCTTGACCACTAAACCAGCCTTTTGTTTTTAAGGAATGTCACCAGTCACCAGTCCAGGCCTGGGAGTCATATGCTCTGTCAGGAGGATCTGCAAATACCACTCTATTTGTTGAAGCGTTCTGCAACTAAATGAGACTGACATTTAAGAACATTGTGAAATCTCGAGAAATACTGGAAAGAATGTCTGTCAACAAATACATATTTGTGGTATTTTCATATGTGGCGCTGTGAAGCCATCTCTTCTTTCCTATATCATAGCTACCATTCTTCAGAAGGAATGCATAGCTCAGTGTGGTTACACAGGCCCTTAATGCCAGCATTCAGGAGGTTGAGGCAGGAGGATTACAAGTTGGAGGATGGAACCAAATACCTAGCAAGACACTGCCTCAAAAAGTGTGGGGGAGGGCAGGGGGGGATAGAGAGGGAAGGAGAGAGCACAAGGTGGCTCTGTGGACAAGACCTCAGCCTTCAAGCCTGATGACCTAAGTTTGATTCCCCAAGATTCACATTGTAGGAGAGAACTGACTCCTGCAAGTTGTCCTCTGATCTCCACACACAGGATATACAAAATAAATTTTAAAAATAAAGTAAAAAAGGCAGTGTGGTGGAACTTACTTGGTGGGTGGAGGAAGGAGATCATGAACTCAAGATCTTCCTTGGCTCCACAGTGAGTTTGTGGCCAGCCTGAGCTGCAAGAGATCCTGGCTCAAAAACAGTGAGGTATGGTGGTGCACGCCTTTAGTCCCAGCACTTGGGAACCAGAGGCAGGTGGGTATCTGTGAATTTGAGGCCAGCCTGGTCTACATAGCGAGTTTCAAGACAACCAGGGTTACATAGTGCATCCTGTCTCAAAACAAAACAAAAAAATCACAAACAGACAAAAGAAAAAGCTTAGAGGACTGTGTCCTGTGGGTGTGTCATGCACCGACGGTCTGAGAGATTGGTTAGCCCTGCACTCCCTTTTCTGTCAGTAGCTAACACTGACTGTGACTTCAGGTTAGCCCTCCCCAGTAGAAAGTCTGTGATGTTACCCACTGCTCAGGAGCCTGGAGCATAGGGAAGTGATGTGGGTCTGTCCAGTCACACAGGGTCCAGTTGGGGGTGACACCCGGGCATCCTGGACCTCGGGGCCAAATGTAGCTGCATGTATGCTTTTATTTCATCAGTGGTTTTCATAGCTTACCCCCGAGGCCACTGATTGCACGGTGCAGCCTCTGCCTGCAAACCTAATACTCTAGGTCCCTGACTTCCCTTAGTGGCACTGGTCAGATGATATCATTTCCTGGTTCCTGTTGAGGTCAGAACAAAGGCCCCCACACACTTCAGTCTTCCTTAGAAACTGGACGGTGCTGGTCTGTAGGACTCTGTTTTCTCCTTCCACTTTTATGTAGGTTACAGGGATTGAACTCAGGTCGCCACATTTGTGCAGCAAGCACCTTTTACAAGCTGGCTGAGCCAGCTCACTGTACCGTGGTTTATATCCTTCATTCTCTATTTAATAGAAGAGTTTTCTGTGTGTCCTCTGGAAAATGGATTGTTTTGATAATCCATTTTTATGTTCTAGTCATTCATAAATGAATTTATAGTTTCCACTCAGAGGTGTATGTCCAGCCCTGTTTGTTTATTGTTTAAGTACTTTTTATTGTTTCATTGATCTGTAGCTTACTGCTTTTGTTTGGTTTAGATTAGTTAAACAATTCTACAATTGGCTCCTTTTAGCTCTTTGTTTTGAGCTCTTTTGGTTTTGCTATGTTCCAGGCTATCCTGGAATCCATGCTGTAGTTGATGTTGGCTTTGAAAAACTCAGGCTCTAAAGGGATATCGGGATGGTGGGCTTGCCCCTGTGCCTGGGATGGCAGGCTTGGCCCACTGCACCTGGTCTAACGGTTTCCTTTGTGGGAAGTGAGATTATCTTCCTACCCCACTGAATTCCCAGAAGTGAGATTAGCTCAAAGCAGGAGTGCTTTCGGCATCCTGGTTTATGGTCCTCAATCAAGCTCTGATCATGTATCAGATTAACAATCTCCAGCAGAGTTACAACCCATCACTGAGACCTGGGCTGGCTTATCTGAGGTCTAGGTCATTGAGTAGATGACATATAGTGCCATTGGTGACTTTTGTACGGTGAAGGGACTCACTGGAGTTTTAGAGGCTGGCTGAGCTCTGCTTTTTTGTCCATCTGGGGTCCAGCACAGCGAAACCTACTCATCTCTTGGGAGGAGTTTGTAGAGATGGGCTCCCACTGAGGAGCCCAGATGGTCTCGCCAGCCCGAGTGGAGCAACAGGCACACTTTTCTCTGCAGCTGGAAAATCCGCTTCGTCGATCACCGGGCACTGGGCATTGCTTTCCCCCAGTGTAACTAGCTAGGAAGTTGTAGAGGAAACAATTATTGATGCTCTTGGAGTTTTCATGAGCCTCGGCAGACACCTGCAGAGGACCAGAAGTTTTAGATCACTGGACGCTTTCCCTGAGACTTTTTATTGGTTCTGATTGTCTAGTTTGGTTTGGTTTGAGACAGGGTCTTTGACAGTCCGGGATGTCCTTGAAGTCACTATGTAGCTAAAGATGCTCCCGATCCTCCTGCCTGTACCTCCCAAGAGAGGATGGTAAACATGCAGCAGCTCTCCCCATGTGTAGGGTGCTGGGGATGGAGCCCAGGCCACTGAGCCACATCTGTGGCATGAGCCAAAGTGAAAGCTTCATTGTTCATTGGGACAGGGTGTTCACATTGTCTTCTTGATTTTATGTGCTTGAAATACGGCCAGGACTTTCCTTCTCTCTCTCCCTGCCTCCCTCCTCCTTCTCTCCCTTTACTCCCTCCCTCTCTTTCCTTTGCCTTCCTCTCTCCCTTTCTGACAATACTGGGGATTGAACTTAGTCATTTTAGTAACTGCCAGGCCTGCCCCACCCCTACTTCTTCCTCTAGTGTGTCCTGTACTCAGCAGTCACCTGACGTCTTTTCCATCATGCTGATCCAAGAGTGCCACTAACTACCCTTCTGGTGATTCCGGCACTCATGCTCACCCTGGCTGTGGAGACCGTCCAAGGCCAAGACCTCATCTCCCTCTTCTGCTTTTCCTTCACTCAATCTCAGGTGTGGCATCTGAGTATCTGCAAGTTGCTCATCATTCCAAGATGCTGCGGAGGGGCCATCCCCCAACCTTTGCGATTCAGCCATGCATTTCATTAGCCTCTGCTCCGGTGGTACCTAGGCTGCCCTTCTCCTATGCACTCTGTGTTCCCTTACTCCGACCTAGATCTAATGAGCTTCAGGCACAGGACACTTGTGTATCACACTACATGCCTCATATCTAGACCATCTCCACATGCACCTGGGCCTGCACTTGTCCTCTAGTGGGTGACAGAATTAGACGAGAAGACCTTTCAGCCACAGGACACTGGAGGTTTCTTTTTTCCACCCGACACTCCCCTAAACCATCATGGAGGTCCCTGCTTTGATTTAGAAGCAACAGCTTTGTACTCTTGGAAGAGATGGGGAGAAATGTCCTCGGAGTCTATGAAGGTCCTTTCAAGTTGGTCCTTGTATCATGTGAGTTAACCTAGGTCCTCCAAGGATAGAGCTTTAAGGCCTGTGCACACAGGATGGCTTTGCAGAGGAGGCTAAGCACAACTTATGGGTGCTGGGTGTGGAGCTTTCTGGGGTGCATCTATCCAGAGAACAAGGTTACCCACTACATCGGCAGCTAGAAAAATAAGGAAACCCAGCCTCACCCACTGGCCAGGCAGACCCTGCACCCTGTCCGGACCCCCAAACCATGACTTGTGGATCAGTGTTGCTGGAGGTCAGGCACTCCTCCGAGAGTGATGAGGTAGATGTCTTTATGAGATCTCAAATGCCCACGTTGAAGGACTTTTAATATATAGATTCCAGAACATAGTCCTTAGGAAATAAAATCAAAATGCCATATCCGTATTATGTTTCTATTTGAGGGTTAGGTGGAGAACAGAACACCAGATGGGCGGGGTGATCGGCTTCCACAAGGTGTTGTCACACTTGGCCCACATCAGCCCGAACCCCACAGATTTATAGCCAAATTCCAGAGGGAGCCAAGGCTGTGCACACTTGCCATTCCAGCACGAGGGAGGCTAAGGCAGGGGGTGGAGGGTTCAAGGCCAGCTAGACTACATAGTGAGGCCCTGTCTGAAACACTGCCAATCCAGGGGACCAACCCACACGTGCTGTCTGGGGGCTCTTCTGTCTTTGCCCTTTTAAAGGCTGTTCTTTTGATTCCATCTGTGGAATCTGAGCTGTGTTTGAGATTCCAGACGGGTGACTGCTCCCAACGCAGAATGTCGTCTTTTAATTTTCCCTGTTGTGTTTGAAGTGGCTGTTTCCACAACAGTACTCTGTTTTGCTTTCTTAACCATTAGTGGTTAGATATAGAGTTGGCCGTATTGTCCCCCTGGCAGAGTGAGGGGTAAGCACATGTCAGCCTGCGGAACAGTAAAGTCACCACAGACACTGTCGTCTTTATTTCTCTTTAAGCTGACGCTTTCTTTTCTTTAGATCCCAGATGTTTTCCACTGGGTTTTGTTATGGTTTTGTTACTGTTTTGAGACTGTCTTTGTATGGATGTCCTGATTGGCCTGGCACTCACTATGAAGGTAGCCAAGGCTGGCCTCAAATTTAGCAATCTCTTGCCTCAGCCCCCCACCCCACCCCCCAAAGTGTCAGGATTGCAGGCTCAAACCACACAGTCCAGTTTTTTGTTTGTTTTTCAAGACAGGGTTTCTCTATGTAACAGTTCTGGCTGTCCTCTGTAGCCCAGGCTGGCCTCAAACTCAGAGATCCACCTGCCTCTGCCTCCCGAGTGCTGGGATTACAGGCATGTGCCACCACCGCCTGGATTAGTCCAGCTTTTTTGAAACAAGGTCTCTCTATGTAGCCTTAGCTATCCAATTCTATGTAGACCAGGCTGGCCTCAAGCTCAGAGATCTGTCTGCCTCTTCCAAGTGCTGGGATTAAAGGTTTGAGGCACCCAACCATATTGAGATTTTTCTTTTTCTCTCTCTTTAAATCTCCCATTCATGTACATGTGGAGACAGAAGTCATATATTGAGTGGCTTCCTGTATTGCTCGCCATCTTATTTTCTGAGACAGGGTCCCTCACTGAATCTGAAACTTGACAGTTGGGCTCGGCTGACTGGCCAGTGAGTCCCAGGGCTCCTCCTGTCCCTGCCTCCCCAGTGCTAGGATTACAGGTGCACACAGGTGCTCAGTTTTCCAAGGGTTGCTGGGGATCTGAATGCCGGGCCCCATGCTTGTACAGCAAGCACCTGACCCACTGAGCCAGACCGTTCTCTGAAGGGTGTTTCTTCTGGAGAAGCTCAAGGACAATCAAAACTGAACTGAGAGCTGGGTATAGCAGCGCACCCCTTTAACCCCAGCACTCGGGAGGCAGAGGCAGGGGGATCTCTGAGTTCAAGGCCAGCCTGGTCTACAGAGTGAGTTCCAGGACAGCCAGGGCTACACAGAGAAACCCTGTCTCAAAACAAAACAACCACCCCCACAAAAAAAAAAAAAAAAAAAGAAAGAAAGAAAATAATACTTGTAGGTGACTTCGGATACCACTCGGCTTTTCTTTTTCTTTATCTCTTTTTCCTTCTTTTCTTTCTTTTTAGTCTATTATTGTGTTTTTAAAAAGAGACCCAAAGTGTCTTATTACAGGGACAGTAACTAGCATTCCTCTGGGTCCCCAGAGATGGCATTTCCTGTCCCTTTTCTGACAGGAGGGAAGAGCGGTGATGACTTCATCCCAGGCTCCCAAAGCAACCCTTCCATCTTTGTCCTGGGAACAATCCCTCTTTATTCAGAGACGAGAAGGCACGGTTTTCCGACACACTCCCTCACTGTCCGGAGAAGAAGCGCCTGCCATTGTTTGTCCGTAAACAACAAATGCATCTGGCAGATCTGCTTGTTTGTTTAACTTTTCTAACTGTTCAAAGCACTGTTTTCCCCGCAGGGAGCCAGCTGGAGCTGGTGACCCCTGCTTAGGTTCAGGCATGCGCAGGGTGGTGAGGAGGGCGAGGGTCTCCTGGGGAGTCTGGGGACACACTTCCAGAAGGAACATCACTATCAGGTACTGCAGTGTTCAGGTGTTTGGTTAATGGTGGGAAAGTGTGCTTGAGATGTCTTCATGGGAGACTGCCCCCAGCCACCAGCTCTGAAAGGTACACAGCACATGTACAATTCCCACACATGTGTATGGAGGACAGCCAGAGAATGTCCTGTCTGGTTTTTAGTCAGAATTATGCAAAATATTAATTTTTTTATTTTAATGATTTATTTATTTTATATGCATTGATGGTTTGTCTGCATGTATGTCTCTGTGTGTGTTGGATCCTCTAGAACTGGAGTTATTGACAGTTGTAAGCTGCCATGTGGATGTGGGAATGGAACCCAGGTCCTCTAGAAGAGCAGCCAATGCTCTTAACTGCTGAACCATTTTTCCAGCCCCAAATATGAATTTTTTTAAAATAATATTTATTTGTTTGTTTATTGAGGCAAGGTCTCACTATGTAGCCCAGGCTAGCCTGAAACTTTAGAGATCCACCTGCCTCTGCCTCCTTAGTCCTAGGTTGAAGGTGTGCACTATCACACCTGGCTGTTTTTATTGTTTTTAAATTGTGTATGTCTGTGCACTTGAGTGCAGTGGCTGCGGAGGCCCAGAAGAGGATATTGGATCCTCTGCAGCTGGAGTTATAGGCAGTGGTGAGTCCCCTGGCGTGGGTGCTGGGAACTCAGGTCTTCTGCCAAGTGCAGTACTGCTGAGCCATCCCTTCAGCCTCAACCATTCATTTTTATTTTACTTATCTGTTTATCCATTTTATTTTATTTTTATTTTATTTTATTTTATTTATTTATTTATTTATTTATTTATTTATCTATTTATTTATTTATTTATTTTTGGTTTTTCGAGACAGGGTTTCTCTGTAGCTTTGCGCCTTTCCTGGAACTCACTTGGTAGCCTAGGCTGGCCTGGAACTCACAGAGATCTGCCTGGCTTTGCCTCCCAAGTGCTGGGATTAAAGGCGTGCGCCACCATCACCATCCATTTTATTCTTATTTGTGTCTGTATGTGTTAGGGAGTGGTGCTGGGCGTTGAACCCAGTTAAGCAAGCACTTTACCACGAGACCAGTGGCTCTCAACCTTCCTAATGCTGCAACCCTTTAATACAGTTCCTCATGTTGTGGTGACCCCAACCATAAAGTTATTTCATTGTTACTTCATAATTGTAATTTTGTTACTATTACAAATCATAATGTAAATATCTGGTATGTAGGATATCTGATATTTCGACCTCTGTGAAAGAGTCATTTGACCTTCCCAAAGGGTCGCAACTCACAGGTTGAGAACCACTGCACTGAGCTGAATCTCCAGCCCTCTTTTTACTTACTATCTTGAGACAGGGTTATACTAAAGTTGCACAGGCAGGCCTTGAACTACCGTCTTCCTGCTTCTGCTTATGGAGTTAGGGATTACATTTGTATGCCACCTGTTGGCTCCATCTTTGAATCTCGAGTCACTGAGACCTTTTCAGCGTGCAGCAGAACACTGCTGAAATCCCTGCTTGGGAATGGGAACAGATGTCCTCTGTAGAGAGAAGGCCTCAGGTAGGGAATTTAGGGAACCCAAAGGTGTCACTGACAGGGCACGGTGTGAAAGGATCCTTATTTCCTTCCTGTCTGCCTCTGTCTTCCCCTGAGGACAACCCTCCACCTTCTTCCTGGCCTCCACTCCTTCCTTTTCACAGAACTGTGCATAGCTTCCTGTCTGCCCTCCCCAGCAGGGCTTTTTGCACCCTGCAATCAGCAAACTGCCTGGCTCTCCCTCAGCCTTGCTCCTTTACTGTCAGCCTCAGGCTCTGTCATCCCCCACCCCATGCCACCCCCCTCCATCGTGAGATTAAAAACTGAAGGCCCAAGGGACAAGACCTTAGAGTTAGTAGAGACTAAAACAATGAAGGATGGGGCTGGAGGGATGGTTTCCCAGTTAAGAGCGTCTGTAGAGGACTTGGATTTGGTTCCTAGTGCTCACATGAAAGCTCACACTGTCTATAACCCCAGTCCAGGGGATTCCAAAGCCGCCTTCTGACCTCCTTGGGTACCAAGCATGCAAGTGATACACAAAATACATGCACACAAAATGCTTGGACACATAAAATTAAAATAAAAAATTTTAATCTTCAAAAAATGTTGTAGGATGGTCAGAACTTAACTGCAGAAGAACCCAGAATGGTGACACCTGACCTCTGGAGACAAAAACACATGCCCTTGTAATAAAGTATCAGTGTTTTGGCAAAAGGCTGTCCTTGTCCCCTCCCCAGCCTTCCCTGGTGCTTGACTGTCCCAAGACTGCTGAGTTGTAGGTCTGACTAGGGGAGGCTCAAGGGACGGCTTGGGGGAGGATGTTGGGGACCTGGTACTTCCTGTGAGTCACTGCCAGGCAGTGTACCTCATCAGTCTAGAAGCAGGCCTCAGACTGGCTAACAAGAGGAGGGGTATTAAAGGAGCCTTTAGAGGCCTCGAAGACGGCTCAGTGGGTTAGCCATTTGCGTTATAAACGTGAGGGAGGACCTGAGTTTGGGTCCCTAGCACCCTTAACCCCAGTGTGGCGGTGCACACCTGTGACCCAGCCATGGGAAGCAGAAGTGGGCGGGTCCCAGGAGCTCACTGACCAGCCAGTCCAGCAGAACCAGTGAGCTCCAGGTTCTCAAAAATTAAGGTGGAGAATGATGGAGGAAGACACTTAACTTTAACCTCTGGCCTCCCGAGGGACACACTTGTGAGTACACATGGAAGGACATTTTCCAGGGAAACCAGGTGGGAGCTGCTAATGTCCCTTGTCCTCCAAGTCAAGGGTGAACCCTGTAGGAGCTCAGAGTTTACTGTGTCCTTGGTCAAGGGACTCAGGCAAACCAGAAGCTGACCGGGCAGCTGCAGGCAGCAAATTTAATCAGAGCCAGAGGGCAGAGCCCTTCACCGGCCCAGGCCCTGCAGCCTCGGGCCATGCAGACAAGGTCCACTGATCCAGCTAGTGTCTGGTGGAACTATGTTAAAGGGAACTGGTGATTTTAGGATGCCGAGTGACAGACGCCGTTTCCTTTGTCAGTCTGTAGCATTTTCTTTTTCCAGAGCGTTCATCCTTGGTGGTCTCCCGGCTTTAACCACCCACCTTACCATGAGGCTTCACGCCAGCTCTTCCCAGCACTCAGACCCAGGCCACAATGGACTGGATATTAGAATCTTGTAGAACTACCAGCCTTAACACTACAGATCTATTTACACTCCTCATGCCGTGGCTCCCCATCTTTCCTCCTTCTGAAACTCAGGCCAAATACAGGGTCATCCTGGACTTTAAAAACAAAACAAAACAAAAAAACTTTGTTGGGTGTGGAGGGGCATGTGTGTCATGATGTGCCGGTGGAGGTCAGAGCAGCTCTGTGGATTTGGATTCTCCTCCTGCCATGTGGGACCTGATAAGTTCTCTTCAAGTTAGGGCCCCGGACCCAGGACGTGTGCACACTCGGAGGGCACGTGTAAGGAGGTCAGAGGACAGCTTTGAGAAATTGGTTCTCTCCTTCCACCATGGAGGACCCCGGGATCAAGCGCTTTTATCCGCTGAGGCACCTGGAAGACCCAGACTTCTTGTTAATTCAGGTCTGATCCTGTGCTGCCAGTCAAAAGACACCCGTGGTGGCTGGGGGTGGGGCCCGTGGTAGAGTGTTTGTAGAGCTTGACTCACCAGGTCACAGCCTCCATTCTGGGGTCTTCCTTCACGTCACCCACAGTCTGGTGCTCAGTCGGACCCCTGAACGCCGGTGTCCCTCACTGAGCCCATCTCCTCCCCTTCTTGCAGCTTGCCCTGCTCTGGCTCCCTGGGGTCCTTGGAGGTTAGTAGCAGTTGCATGACTGCCCTGAGGCCTTCTGTTTAAAAAGATCCTAGGGCTGGTGAGATAGCCCAGGCCGCGCAGTTCGATCCCTAGGCATTGGGAAGAGAACAAACTCCAGCAAGTTGTCCTCCGGCCTCCACACACACTGTAGCCTCCACAATCCCACCACACATCATATGCACACCTAAGCACAATAATAATTTTTAAAGGGGACCGGAGCACTGGCTGCTCTTCCAGAGGACCCAGGTTCAATTCCCAGCACCCACATGGCAGCTCACACCTGTCTGTAACTCCAGTTCCAGGGGACCTGACACCCTCACACAGACATGCAGGCAAAACACCAACGCACACAAAATAAAAATTAATTTTTTAAAAAAAGCAAGCATTTTTAAAGATTCTAAGATGTGATGTCTGTTCACAGAAAGCTCACAGTGGTGTTCATAGCATCAGTGTTCATATTCTCCTGAACTACAACCAATGAGTGGATAGATAAATATGGTGCATCTATTCAGTAGACCATTATTCAGCCAGAAAAAAAGAGTTGGTAGACAGATACTACAACAGGATGGACCTTGAAAGCACCCTACATGTGAATGGTATAAAAAAAAATTGACATCCTACCACCACAAAAGTCCTCAGCCTATGTGAGTCCATTATGTGACATATCCGGAGCAAGCAGATTCACGGAGGTACAGGGCTAGTTTCTAAGTCAGGAGAGGTTGAGGACGACAGCTAAGAAATACAATTTCTCATTCGTTGGAGGTGAAAATATAACGTGTGAATTCACTGCCACTCAGAAGATGACCCCAGCGATTGCTGCCTGTTTTTCTTTTAAGACAGGGTCTCACTATGCAGCCTTGGCTGGCCTCAAACTCACAGACATCCTCCTGCCTCTGCCTTCCAAGTGCTGGGATTAAAAGTGTGCCACATCTGGTGTGATGGCTCCCTGTCTCAGTAAGGCAGTCCTGTTGTTTTTGCAAGCCACGCACAATTTCACATTCAATATTGCTGCGTCTAAAACCTGAAAGGGAACTTTGCAGCCAGCCTAGTTTTCATTTCCCTTTAACTTGTCTGTTATTTAAACTTCGGCTGTTTTTTGAGATCAGGGTCTCACTCTAGTCTGTCCTGAACTCATGGAAATCTTCCTGCATCAAGCACAAGCTGTTGGATTACAGGCATGAGCCACCAAACCTGGCGTGAACACTTACATTTCTCTGGACTGCACAGACTAGGTGTTCAGTGTTTGTTCATTTGCTTTGCGAGGCCTCACACGTACTAGGCAGACACACATCCACTGAGATGGTACCTAAAGGCTACTAAGGGGCTAGAAAGATGGTCCAGCAGTGAAAATCGGTTGCTGCTCTTGCAGAAGATCTGGATTTGGTTCCCAGTATCCACGTGGTGGCTCACAATCATCTGTAACTCTAGCCCCGAGGGATCTGATGCCCTCTTCTGGCCTCCATGGGCACTGCACACACGTGATGCATACACATCCATACAGGGAAAACAGCCACACATATAACATAAACATAATTTTTAAAGCTACTTAAGTAGGTGGAAGGTTTCTCCTCCTGCATTAGTATGAGGAGTGTAGGTGCTGACCCTGATCTGTTTTCTTCACAGAACTTCCATGACGGACGGAAGGCCCAGCAGCACATTGAGACGTGCTGGAAGCAGCTGGAGTCGGTAAGTGGGAAGCTGGCCGCTAAACCAGTGTCTCCCAGACCATCTCACATCAGTCTGAATAGGGCTTGAATGGCTCACTAAGTAAAAATCAAGCAAAAACCACTAAAGAGTCTTCTTTCTAGATTTTTCTCATTTGTATTTCATTGAATTTGCTCCTAGAACTATTAGGGCAAGCAAAGTGCTGAGCCAGAAATGCCTGAGGAGAGACGGCTCAGTGGGTAAAGCATCTGCCATGGGAGCATGGGGACCTGAGTTCGGATCCCCAGCACCACTTCAAAAGCTGGGTGCAGTGGCGCTGGGGAGGCAGAAACAAGAGACTCTCAGGGACTCACTGGCCGGCTGGCCGGCCTAGCTGTCAGCAAGCTACAGACCCAGTGAGAGGCGTATCTCTAAAGCAAGGTATATGCGCTGGAGAGATAATGGCTCAGCAACCAAGAGCACTTGACGCTCTCCCTGAGGAACCAGCACCCTTGTTGGGTGGCTCAGAACCACCCATAATTCCAGCTCCTGGGGATCGATGCCTCTGGTCTCTGTAGGTGTCTGCACTCACTCAGATGCACGCACAACCACATGCAATCAGAATGAAAATAAATCTTTAAGATAGGGTGGAGAGTGATTGAGGAAGATGTCCCACGTTGACCTCTGACCTCTTCATACACACACACACACACACACACACACACACACACACGTGCACAAAAACAGGTACATACACTCATAAAGTGCTTGAGTAGAGGCAGGTAAATCCTATGCAGAGAACAGAGAGGGGTCACTCTAATGTAGACAGATGCTGAAATTACTTCTGGAAAGGATGACGCATGGTGGATGGGTTCTGGGGAGAATGCCCGTGAAGGTCTCTCTAGAGGTGGCAGGGCGGGTGGATGACCACCCGCTTGGCCGGGCTCTGTCTGCAGAGTAAGAGGCGTTTCGAACGGGACTGCAAGGAGGCTGACCGCGCGCAGCAGTACTTCGAGAAGATGGACGCTGACATCAACGTGACCAAGGCCGACGTGGAAAAGGTGAGGGGACTCAGTCTCACTTCCCTGGAGCGTGCTTCCTAGGCTGCCGCTGAGGAGGCCTGGCCTTAGCTTCCTCTTTCTGATGTAACCGCAAGAGGGTACTTGATGGAAGAAGGGTTTCATTTTGTGTCATCGCCATGGGGACAGCATGTCCACGCTAGGGGAAAAACCAGGCCTGAGGTGGTTTGCTTGGTCACCACCGTGATCGTGGGGAGACCTGGTCACGTCACGAGAGGAGTGGCTCAGGAGGCCACGCTCTTCTTTAGCGGCTGGTCAAAGGCCGAGTTCCGTGTCTCAGGAGCCGAGCAGCTGCCCCAGCCCGTGTGGGAGAACCCGGCAGCTCCAGGCCTTCAGAAAGGCTGACCCTCTGCCCAGCTGTGTCAGGGATTCGTCTGGGCTGATACCCAGGAGGCCGGGGTGAGAGAGGCATTTGGAAGTCTGCGGAGCTTTCCTCTCCATGACTCAGACATGAAGTGAGCCCTTGTCTTCCCAGGCCCAGTGTGTGTGTTTTTTCCCTAGAAGCCCCATTTTCTTTTTAATGAAAGTCATCAAGATAGTGTAAACACAATTATGCCGTTAAATAGTGGCATTCATTCATGGTGCCCAGGGCCACTTGGGCATCGCGGTCTGCTTTTCTCTAGAAAAGCCGTGCCTTTTCATGGTGCTGTTCGGTTCTGCCAGATGAGTTCACGATCCCTTGAGTGGGGAATGTCTCGATTAGCATGGAGGGATATATGGCTATTTTTTAAATTACTTTATGTACTAAAATGCGTATTCTTGACATCGTGAGGGGAGATTTTTACTTTACCAAAAGACATTCATTTTTAGATTAAGTGACCATACTTACCATAAATTCCTACTAACTAGTCATATTTAAAATGTTGCTCAAATTTTTTTTTTTAAGTCGCGTTCATTTATTTGTGTGTGAGTGTATTTGTGTTACAGTCAGAGGATAACTTTGTAGAGGCGGTTCTTTCTGCCACATGGGTCCTAGGAATCATTAAGTTTTGCAGCAGACCCTTTTATTTGATAAGCGATCTTGACGGTCCCTCTTCAGACTTTTCAATGTTACCCAGTTGAGAGTGGTATATGCATGCCTGTAATCCCAGCACTTGAGAGTGGAGGCAGGAGGGTCAGGAGTTCAAGGCCATCCTCGGCTACACAGTGGGCTTGAAGCCAGTCTAGGATATATGAGACTCTGTCTCAAAAAATTGAAAAATACAGGGCTGGAGAGATGGCTCAGTGATTGAGGGCACTGGCTGCTCTTCCAGCGGACCCTGGGTAGGAGTCAAAGCACCCACATGGCAGCTTAAAACATATGTAATTCTAAATCCAGGAGACCCGACGACCTCTTCTGGCCTCTGTAGGCATTGCATACATGTGATGCACAGACATAATATAAAAAATAAATAAGTCTTTAAAACTATATATGAAATTGGGCAGTGGTGGCGCACACCTTTAATTCTAGCACTTAGGAGGCAGAGCCAGGTGGATCTCTGTGAGTTCGAGGCCAGCCTGGTCTACAGAGTGAGATCCAGGAAAGGCGCAAAGCTACACAGAGAAACCCTGTCTCGAAAAACCAAAAAAAAAAAAAAAAAAAAAAAAAAACCAAAACCCCCCCCCCACACACACACACAGCTGGAGAGATGGCTCAGTAGATAAGAGGGCATACTGTTCTAGGAGAAGGACTCAGGTTCAGTTCCCAGCACCCACTTCAGACTGGTCACAACTTCCTGTGTGTCCAACTCCAGGGAATCCCACGCCTCTGGCCTCTGTGGACACCTTTATTCATATGCATTGCTCAGAAATAGACTCACACACATAACTAAAAATAAAGTTAATGTTTTTTCTAGTTAAAAAAAATGCAAGGTGAATAGATTTTAAAAACAGATAAAAGCACCAGGTAAGATAGACTGAAGTATGTTTAAAAACTCACGATTAAATGAAGTCGGCTCAGTTTATGCTCATGTGTGTACACATGTGGAAGTCAGCTCAGTTTATG
>CABHPR010136894.1:41208-53523 GCA_902168415.1 Peromyscus melanophrys | reverse complement strand
CTCTGCCTCCTGAGTGCTGGGATTAAAGGCGTGCGCCACCACCGCCCGGCGAGATTTTTTTTTTCATTTTTCTTTATTAAGAAATTTTCTACTCCACATACTATCCACAACCCCCCTCCTCCCTCCTCCCACCCTGTTATGAGATTTTGTATGGCATAATACTTAAATTTTTTTGAAAAAATTGTATGTGTGTGATGTTTTGCCTTTGTGTATGTCTGTGTACCATGTGCATGCCTGATGCCTGTGGAGGCCAGAAGATGGTATCAAATCCCCTAGAACTGGAGTCACAGACAGTTGTGAGCTGCCATGTAGGCGCTGGAAACTGAACCCAGGTCCTTTGGAAGAGCAGCCAGGGCTCTTAGCCACTGAGCAATCTTTCCAGCCATGGCATAATGCTTTTAAAGAGATTGCCACAGTCTTTGCCAAATAGTACTCTGTATCCATAAACTGCGGTAATTATGTCTCAGTTCAACAGTATAGTAGGATTACCTAGCAAAAGTAGAATAACATCAAAGAATTTTGTGGGCCTATTGATGTAGGTCATCAGCCGTTGACCTCTGAGTTAGCCTTTCGCCTGCCCACATGTTTGAAGAAGTAATCAGATCTGTAGGGAGGGCAGGCTGGGAAGTAAGAAAGAACTACAGCAGAGCAGTGTTTTTATTTGAGCTGAAGTCACAGTGAAGGAATGTGCTGTGTGGCTTTTTGACCAGGCTAAGCTTCCAATGTGTGCTCTCTGCTTGACCTTTCATGGTGGCTTTAAGTCACAGGCTGCCTTTGGGGAAATTCCTTAGAGTTCTTAGCGCAGTGGTTCTCAACCCGTGGGACACAAACCCCCCTGGGTCAAATGATCCTTTCACAGGGGTCACCTAAGACCATCACAAAACACAGATATTTGTAATTTATAACAGCAGCAAAATTACAGTTGTGAAGTAGCAATGAGAATAATTGTATGGTTGGGGTCATGACATGGGGAACTGTGTTAAAGGGCCGCAGATTTAGGAGGGTTGAGAACACTGGCTCTGAGAACATTTGGCATCTCCCAAATACATGTTTCCATGACTTGAACAGTGGGTTCAGAGAATGCGACTTTATGTGTTGTCACCTTGGACCAGTCACATATTTGGTATGTGCCAGTTCTCACTGAAAGGCCCCAAACCACAGATCTGACCTAGAAAACCAGCAACCTCTTTGGGGGGTGGGGGGGTCTGACTTAGGGCTTTGATTTTCTTTCTCTAGTTTTAATTTCCTTCTTTTTCTTTTTTGAAGATTTATTTTTGTTTTTTTGTCTATGAGTGTTTGCCTGCATATATGCATGTGTGTCTGGTGCCAGTGGAGGTCAGAAGAGGGTCAGATCCCGCAGAACTGAGTCACAAAGAGTTGTGGGTCACCATGTGAGTGCCGGGACTCCAGCCTGGTCTCTCAGCAAGAGCCATGAACACTCTTAGCCCCTCTCTCCAGCCCTCCGAGCTGTTCATAGTAGAAGCGGGAGAGGGAAGAGTCAGGAGAGGACGGTACAGGGTCTCTGAACTCTTGCTTCCTCCACCTGTAGTGTGGTGGTTCTCGGTCCTGACTGCACATGAGAATTCGTCGTGGCTGACGTGCTCCTGAGGAGGGTGGGAAACGCTGTACCTGCACTCAGTGCTCAAACGTTCAGATTTGGTGAAGCTCGGTGTGGACAGGTTCCTCAGTTTCCCAGGCTTTTTTCCGGTACTGTAGGCCTTCAGAACCATGGCTTTTGATGAGACTTAGAGGTTTCCTTTTGATAACGGAGCTCACTGAGTAAGGCTAGTACAGTGATCGTTGGCCACACGAACAAGCTGCTCCAAGAAATGTGACAGAGAGTTGGCAGAAGAGGGCAGAGCAGTGGCTTCACTTGAGATCGTGATTGATACCCAGTATCAACGTGATTAGTAGGGTTATCCCTGTACGTTCTGCCTGTGCCAGTGCCTGCTGTAGCCACAGCTGTGCTGGTCCATTATGTAGGGTAGCTAATGTGAGTTCTACTTCCCAAGCTCTTAATGGCGTGGACTTGGAAGATATTTCACCAAAGATGGAAATTTGGTTCATAAGATAATTTGTATCGTAATAACATTCCAAGCACTGCTAGTGTATACAGGTTTTCAGTGTATATGATGCACCCTTCTGCCACCCCTGTAGGGTCAAGGAGGTGCTTAGATCTCTGTTGACGCGCCAGTATATTTCAGAAGTCAATACATACAAATAAATTGACCTTTTTAAAGAAATGTGTGCAGCACACCTAGCTGACCCACTGGGCCATAGCAGAGAGGATAACATAAGAATGTGACTCACTTTTCTCTTTGTGTCTTAGAGTAGTAATTGATGTCATCATTTCCATGTTATAGAGAAATTCTAGGCAGAGTGTTTGTTATTAGACGCTTTATTGATTTGAGTCAGTGCTAGAAATGGAGTTGTCTTGAACATTCTTTTTGGTTTAAGACTGCCATCTGGTGGTGGTAGGTAGAATTGACTCATCTTTAGCCTATGGCTTTGCTTATATGTGTATTAAAATCCTCCAATAGAAAGTGCATAATCAGAGGCACGGCTGTAATGGTGCTTTTGTGTAACCACCTCTCCATGATAAAAACCCAACTTGTTTATAAATGCCTAAGCATAGCATTTTTTTTTTTTTGTTTAATCCTAAAACCTATACCTTGTTTTTTAAGTCACAGACCATGCACAACCTGTTAGTGGATTATCAGAATACTTCAGTGATGGGAACACCTTTGAGTTTATGGCTCAAAGATTCTTATCTTTAATCTGTGTTTTTTAAAATCTATATTATTATTTACTAATGGGTTATGAAATCAAGTAAGTGGACTACAGCCATCACTTAAAACTAGAATGGAATAAAAAATAAAGTCATTCTCATGTGGAAATCCTATGTAAAAGTCTTACTTTAAAAAGCATGTGCATCTCGGAAGAGCAGGCCCTGCACCTTGCCTGGGCAGCACAGTAGAGCCGACCCTGTTGGTGGAAGTGTAGGTGAGCCAACCCCAAAGTTGTGAGTATGGGAGAGCTGTCCCTACTACTCATCTGTCATGCAGTGGTGTGGGAGAGATTCCTCCCCCCCCCCCCCCCCCCCGCCTGTGACACAAGGGAGACGACCCTCCCCCTTACCAGCTGCAGCACTCAGGAAGGCAGGCCTTGCTCCTCGACTGGGCAGCGCAGTAGAGCTGACCATGTTGGTGGAGGTGAGGGTGAGCTGTCCCTGAGGGTATGAAAGTGGGATAGCTGGCCACATCCCTCTCATCTGCCATGTGGTGGTGAGGACGAGGGAAAGATGTCCTTCCACCCTGCCACTTGTGGTGAGTGAGGGAGCTGACCCTCCCCCTCACCAGCTGCAGCACTTGGGAAAGCGGGCCCTGCACCTTGCCTGGGCAGCACAGCAGAGCTGACTCTATTGACAGGAGATCTGGCCCCATCCCTCATCTGCCATATGGTGGTGTGGATGGGGGAGAGATCCCCCTTCCTCTGCTGCCTATGGCAGGTGGGAAGACTGGCCTTGTAGTCATAAGAGTGGGAGAGCTATCACTGCTTCTCACCAGCTGCAGCACTCGGGAGAGTGGCCCCTTCACCTCACCTGGGCAGCACAGTAGAGCAGGCCCTGATGGTCCAGGTGTGGGAGAGCCAACCCTGAGGGTGTGAAAGCAGGAGAACCAGCCCCTCCCCTTGCTCATTGCTGCAAGGGGTGAACTAGCCAGGGCAGTGCAGGAGAGCTCACCTTGGTATTAAGGATGGGGGAGAGCTGGGGCCTGACCAACCCTGCAACTACCCGGGCCCAGAACCAGGGTTATGGATGTTGGCCCACCCCAATATCCACCCCATCTATGAATGCTGGAGCACATGAAGGGATCGATCCTGCAGACCCAAAGCTGCAGGATCTCCATGACACAGGGCAACAACAGGATGTCCAAGAGGAGTCCCAGTGAGGGCCTGGCATTGACAGTATAGCAGAAACCAGAGGCCTCAACCAGACCAATGACTCTGCAGTGAACACTTGCGCGTAAAGATGTATGGACAAAAGGATTTACTGTGTGACCTACTGTCACACTGCAGCTTCCATGACGAGATTTTCCCCTTAAATTTTTTTTTTTGGAGAGGTGTTTCAAGGGCAGAGGTTGGATACAAAGGGATGGGGAAATTGATGGGATTGAGATACATGATGTGAAAGACACAAAGAATAAAAGAAAAATTTAAAAAAGTGTGTGCTGTGTGACATGAGTGTGTGTACGTGTGTGAGTGTATATGTGTGTGTGTGTTTGTGTGCCATGTGTATACCAGATCACAGTCAATATAATATATTTTCTTTAAAGCTACTGATTACTGTAATAGCCCCATCGACTGTTATCTAAGGATATTGCCACTGGAGGGTTTTTAGGATGGTCACTGCCATGGTTAAGATCAAATCCAGCAGCCACAACCAATAAAGGTTGATATTTAAGCTTTGAAAACGTCGTGTAAATGTATGTTTCTCTGAACAGTATTTTTTCTTAACATGTGTGTAGATTCTTTCTGACCAGTACCAGATGCAGGATGTGCTGGAGAAGTCTGATAATTTGATGGCTGCAGCCAAAGGTCTGTTTGCTGATGTTCCTCGTAAGCGCACAGGTAAGTAAGTGTTCAATCCACACAAAACCTGCTCTTCTTTCTTAAACCCACTGTTTAGAAGAATCCAGTCTGTTTCAGGAATCGTGTTTCTGCCATGTGTTCTAGCTGGCTGGTATATGAAGATTATTAGGGCTAAGAGTCGTAATTTGTTTGCTCTTTACTAGGAATATGAAGTATTACAAATTATTTACCTAAGGGAACTATCTACCAACATATGGTGTAAAGTACAGTATTTTGTAACTATAAAATGTGGCTTAATTTTCAGTTTATTAAATCACATAATTAAACTATGTGCATTTACATGTAGTTTGAATAAGCTTAACTTAAAATCTAAAGCAACTTCAGTTTCTTGCTAAAAGAAACTTTGCTTATCTTTAATTACGTAGGATTATCCCTGACCCCAACCCCCAGGGTTCATGTAGCCAAGACTGGCCTTGAACTCCTGATCTTCCTGCCTCTTAACTCCTGAGTGCTGGCTTTATAGACATGTACCACCATTCTCGGTTTCAACGTTATTAATCATAATCTGCTTATAACTTGTTTAATCTTTCAGAAACATGTGATTTATTTTTAGTAGGAAATTTGAATCCCAGGTCAGCCATTTATTAGAGTGACTCTGGGCTAGTTACTTAATTCTTCCAAGTTTCAGTTTACTGAGCTGTAAAATAATAGACTATATCTCATGGAATTGTGTGAAGGTAAAAACTAGTTTAGAGATGTTTGGTCCATGTACATAACGTGTAAGTGGAGCTGCCGTTGAGATTTCCCTGAAGTGAAGGGAGCCCGTGGCAGTGTAGAACTTGGGGAGCCTGATAAGCAGATGAAAGAAATCATAGTGACTTGTGTTCCTTCGGCAGGATTTCCAAATGTAACCATGGCTCCAGATTCCTCTCAGAGTTCCATTGGAGTGAATCAAGACCCTGGCACCCAGTCTGCCCTTAATGAATCTCTCATAGAGCCTCAGGTAATGCATTGTGCTCAGAACCAAGTGCCCATGCTAAAATGAAGTTCAGCTTTGATATAGGAATCATGGTAAACATCTTAAATGTCAACTATTGTCCTGTCAGCTGTAAAGAGATAGTGGGAAAAAAATAAACTGAAAAGAAGAGTGGGAAAGATGAGCTAGAAAAAGAAAAGACCATCTAAGAAGATATGATAGGAAGTTGAAGGATGAGTGTATAATTGAATATATGATGTGTGTGTGTGTGTGTGTGTGTGTGTGTGTGTGTGTGCGCGCGCGCGCGTGCATGCTTGTGGAAGTTTTAGGACAACTTTGGTGTCATCCTGAGGAATACTGTCCACCTTTCATTGGTCTGGAATTCACCAACTATGCCTGGACTGGCTGGCAAGGAGCCCTGGGATCTCCCTGTCTACCTTCACAGTGCTGAGATTAAAAGCATGTGCTGCCATGCCTGGCCCTTGATTGTGTGTGTGTGTGGGGGGGTGTTGGATAAATTTCTCATGCACACACAATCCTTACCGACTGTGGAGAAAGGGAGCTTGTGATGTCATGGGTCAGAGAAGGAAAGGGAAAGACGGAATTGTCTGTTCGGGAATCAGCGTGCAGACACTGACCTTGTGGAAAGCGTTGGGGTGGAATGGCAGGACAGAAGCCGAGTTACAGAGCACAGATGGTGGGTACAAAGTGGGAAATGATTCTTTAAAGCGTTTGGTGGTGCCAGTGTGGTTGCTCAAGCATGCAGTACTAACACTAGAAAGCCGAGACACAAGCAATTGTGATTTGCGGCCAGCCTCAGGTATGTAACAAATTGAGTTAGCCTGGGCTAAAGAAAAACAAAAGATGAACAGGAGATAGTGTCTCAGGGTGGGCACAGGTTTAGTGTAAGGGGAAAAGGTTTTCTTACATTTAAATACTGACAGCTAAAGGGAGCAGGGGGCTCTAAAGATGTTAGAAGGACAGTAGAGGAAGAGTTGAGAAGTTTTGGTGTTTAGCACACCGAAATTCCTGTTATGACAGGAAGAAAGGATGAGTGAGCTTATAATCAAGTTGTGCTGCTGGTTTTATTTTGAGCTAGGCTCTTAATGAAGTAGATGGTAAAGGAGAAGAGAGCACTGTTCACAGCCAGTCAGAAGACAGCGAGAGTGAACTGCCCACCTCCCTCAGCTCACAGTCTAACAGGAACACAGAGAGGTATGTGTCTGTGGCAAGAACCTGACTTTTGACCGTCACAGAGGAAGCTGACCATGCCATGAAAAGTCACTCCAAGCATGCCAGGATGTATTATTGTTGGTTTTTTGAGACAGGCTCTCTCTATGTAGTCCTAACTGTCCTGGAACTCACTTTGTAGACCAGGCTGGCCTTGAACTCTCAGAGATCTGCCTACCTCTGCTTCCCAAGCACTGGAATTAAAGGTGTGCGCTACCACCGCCCAACTGTTCTACAATGTTTTAAAAGTTGTAGGAGTGTAAAAAGCTCTTTATTCCTCCTTTACTCCTTTTTATAAATACAAACAGATATAGATATATATCTCATTTCATCTTGTTTCACTGTTGCACAAATCCTAATTGTTCTTAATAAAAACCAGGAGCCAGATATCAGGGTGAAAGCTGAAAGATGGCAGAAGCAGAGCAAGCCACAGCCACCACCTCTTACCTCACCAACTCCTCAGCCTGAGAAAGCAAGTTCTTGTCTCTTCCTACCTTATGTTCCTTTCTCTGCCCAACCATACCACTTCCTGTTTCAGCCTTCCTAGTGCTGGGATTAAAGGTGTGTGATCCCAAGTGCTGGAATTAAAGGTGTGTGCCACCACTGCCTGGCTCTGTTTCTTTTTCAGACTAGATTAATCTCGTGTAGCCCTGTGTGGCCTTGAACTCACAGAAATCCAGGCGGATCTCTGCCTCTGCCTCTCGAGTGCTAGGATTAAAGATTTGTGCCACCACTGCCTGACCTCTGTGACTAACTCTATGGCTGGCTCTGTCCTCTGATCTTTAGGCAAGCTTTATTTCTTAGATTACAAATATCACCATATTTCACCTTTTTTTTGTCTAAAATAATAGAAGGTTATAACTAATATAAGAAAAACTATGTACAATAAGTACAATAACTATATACAATATATACAGTCAAGAATTACATTAATAATGTCCAGTCCATTAACATTTGACAAATTCAGAGAAAATACTCTATTATTTATCCTACTTTGGTGAGTCCAAAATGTAGTACCTAATTCACTGTCTATCCTAACTTGTCTTACCAACCCAATGCTATCTTTTGATGTCTTTTAAACTTACATACTTTATATCTCTTTAGTGAGTTTCTTTTCTGAATTTGTTAACAAGGAAAACTATAACTATTCAGTCTTCAACTCCACCAGAGACCCAAGAAGGAAATAATATTACCTAAGTAAACAGGAAGTGCAGGCAAGTGACTTCCTAAAAATGTGAGAAATGACAGAAACAGCTGGCTGCCTGTACAGTCACCCAAGGTTCCTCTGTAACGTTGGGGCATCCATCTTCGGCCTTTAGGCCTAACATATCTGACAGACTTATCTGTGAAGTGGGATTTTCTGAAGGGCTGTCCTACTTGGTCTTGGCAAGGTTCGGCAGTCACTTTCCTTTGTCCTGCTGGTCCATTTTGGACAGCATACTGTCAGCAGTTGAGGCAAGGGCAGTTTCTTGCCCAGTGGCTAACTTGCCAAAAAGAAAGTAAACTCCATGTGGAGTTCGTTTGATGCCCATCATCTTCTCTGAAGTAATCCCTGTCTCAAAAAACCAAAAAGAGAAAAAAAAAATTAGGGTGTTCTCAATTATTTTTATATGAAAAATAGTATCAACTTATTTATCTTCATAAACCAAAGCTCACTGATATGTTGTCTTAGGACAGGGTTTCCCCTTTGTTAATAAGTGTAGTTTGTTTGTTTGTTTTTGAGGAATGTTTTAATTTTTCCTATGTAGGGTTTACTTATTTCTTGCTCAGTTTATCCTTTTGTTTCTTTTACGTAGAGTTTTTTTTTTTTTCCCTATTACATCTTGTTTTTCCCCGTGTGGTTGGGGAGTTGGGAACTTTGTGGGAGGTGGGTAACCCCCCTTTCCTATACCCTCCAGCCTGTCATCATTCGTGAGTTCTGCCTCTTACCTCAGGGTCCAGCTGTGTCACTGACTCTTGGTTAAGTGAGGTCTGGAAGCAGTTCTCCAGCTTCTGGGTTTAACATGTCATTTCCAAAGGACAGCTTTTCTTTCCTGTGTCTTACACCTTCTCCCTTCAGTAGATTACTTACAGGGCTGTGAAAAATAACAGTGAAGTAGTAGGCGCCTCTTGTGTCCGTTATCTTATAAAATATGCTCGTTTTGGTAGGGCGTGTGGGCTCCTGCTCCGGATCCCCCCATCATTTCTTTTGGTTGTCCTCTCTTAAGATTGGTTAATAGTCCAGTTTCTTCATTTTTCAAAGAATTGGGCTCCTGGTTTATTATCCTGAGCTAATAGTTCTCTTTCTCCTGCCTCACTTTTTCCTTTTACCTTTATTCCTTTGCACTTTCTTTGGTTGCTTCTTAACTTAGGATTGTGGTATATATATTTTTTCAGTTGACAAAAAAAAAAGGATTATTTAAGAAATGAGGTCATTTCAGTTTATTTTTCTGCCTTTCACTGAGAGTTGCCTGTACATATATAATTAAAGATAAGATAAAGCAAAGCTGCAGACCCCCTGTCATTTCTAGTTTAACCACACTGTGTTCAGGCTGTGGCCTGTCATCTTTCTCCTTGTGGAACTTGGTGATGCTTTCTTTATGAGCTGTCTATGATCACATTTCTGTGAGTATTCCATGTGCATGCTTGAGAAGTGCCTGTGATTCTATTGGAAGGTATAATGTTCTGTGTGTACATCATAACACCTACCTTGCTGACTATGTTGTATTTCTTGTGTCTCTTAGGTTAATTTTGCCATATTATATACCAAGAGTGATGTAGTAAAGACCCCTAGTCTTAGCGTACTTCTGTTTTTCTTCCATTTCCTGTTTGAATATACTTAATTGAAGTTTAATGCATCCTTTTTGCGAAGGTGACTGCTATACTTATAGAACATGTTTATCTAAATGCTGTGTCTTTATTTTGGTCAATGGCTTTTAGCCTCATAATCTCTATTGCCGTATTAAATGCCAGTCTGTTTTGTCTGAGATCAGGATAAAACCTCTACTTCTTGTTTCTGAGTGTCTGCAGTATCTTTGCTTTTTACATATAGTCTCTCATATTTAGCCTTTTGAAATTACTTTATATTACTTGTGTTCCTTGTATTGCGTGGAGAGTGAATACAGAAGTTCTAATTGGTGAAGTAAGCTTCAACACGGGTTGATACAGTGGGTGTGTTGGCTGTCAGATTTGCTGTATTCACTAATCGTACTGTGCCTTGCACTGTAGTTACCATTTTTCCTTTTTGTTGTTGATCTCACTGACCTCAGGCTGGCCTCAAACTGTCAGCTTCAGCCTCGCCTCCTGCATGCAGGCTTGCAGGCTTGCACACTGTGTCTTTTTCTATATATTCATTGTTGTCCTTCAAAAAGTCTTAAGTATTTAGGAAGATGTATTTCTGTTGTGATGGCTACCTTTGTGTATGGACCTTGTTATAGGGCTATTAGTCTTGTTCTTAATCTTTGCTGTTAGCCAGAGCTTTCTTGATTTTCCTTTGCACGTTGACGGTTCAACTGATTTGTTCTGCGCTTCTCCCCATATTGTAGTTGCATCCTTAGTTTTGAATTGACAGAACATAAAGCATTTACACACTGTGCTTTCCTGTATACCATGATTTCTTTATCTTACAGCCGTGAAATAATTATTAAATGCTCATCCAGTCCTTTCTTGTTTCCTTGATTGTTTTGTATTTGAATCTTGCTTAGTTAAAGCCCATGTTATTGGACCTGTGAATAAAATGTTCTTTGAATTCTTAAGACATTTTTGTTTTTTCCCCCTTTTGTTGAAAATAGATTTTTTTTTTCCCTCACAAAGTACATCCTGATTATGGAGTCTTCTCCTCTACTCCTCCCAGTTCCTCCCAACCTCCCTTCCCAACTGGATCCACTCTCTTTCTGTCTCTCATTAGAAAACAAACAGGCTTCTCTTATATCTTCTAAGAGATAGTAATAAAATTATTATAAATTATAGTGTACTATGTTATATATAATGTTTTATATATAATTTAAATATAAAATATATACTATATAAAATATAATAAGATTTTAAAAAGCTGACATATCTGAATTGGACAAAGCAAACAGAAAGAAAAGAACCCAAGAGAAGGTACAAGAATCAGAGACGCACTTGTTCCCACACTCAAAAAAGTCCCATGAAAACACTGAACTGGAAGCCATACTATATATGCAGAGGCCCTGGTGCAGACCTGGGCAGGCCCTGTGCTTGTTGCCCCAGTCTGTGAGTTCATATAAGCTTTGCTCATGTGGATTTAGAGGGTCTTGTTTCCTTAATGTCCTCTGTCTCCTCTGACTCATACACTCTCCCCACCTCCTCTTTTACAGGTTCTCTGATCCTCCAGGGGAGGGATTTGGTGGAGACATACTGTTTAGGTTTGAGTGTACTAAGATCTCTCGTTCTCTGCATTATATGGAGACATTTTTCTGTAGCTTTTGTATGTGAAGTACTGCTGGGTTTTTGACAATACTCTTCACTCTTGGGTAACCTTGCATGTTGCTTTTTTGAAGTCTGATGCTATAGTACTTTTCTTGCTTTTGTAGGAAATTTGGTGTTTTTGTCTAATGACTCGGTTAGCTTCACCTTCAACATTTATTTTTCTGCCTTTAGACCTAAGTGTTGCTAAGATGTGTCTCATGGTTGAGGGGCCAGGACAGTTTCCCCTTATCCTACACAGTTATCCCTGTAAGTTGTAGGTCTGTCTTGCCCTGTCCCCATTGCCAGTGCTGGCTGTTCTGTTGATGTCCTGCTTCTCTGTCAGTGACTAGTGTAGACATGGAGGACTGTCTTCTCTCCCGTTCACGTTTGTTGTCTCCCTAATCTCACTTCTGTTCTTAGATGCTTTCCTTAAGTTCCTCATGCTCCTCATGAAATAAACTGTCATTGGACACCTAGTGTTAATCCTTATTCCTCAGGTAGATTTTCTTTAAAGAATTTCTTTCCTGCATTCAATAAATCATTTTTCCTGGTATTTATCCATTTAAAAATTTCATTTTTAGGCCACTCAGGAGGCAGAAGCAAGTGGGTCTCTATGAGTTCAAGGCCAGACTGGTCTACAGAGCTAGTTCTAGGACAGCCAAGGCTACCAAAAAAACCTTGTCTTCAAAAATCAACCAACCAACCAATCAATCAATCAATAAATATAGAAATGATTTTTTAGAATTTCTTACCCAGAGAATGTGTACACATACACACACACACTCACACACAACCTTTTGCTGTCAGAAGTGTTTTAAACTTTGTTTATTGTGCTGAAATTTGAACCCTGACTTGCGTATGCTCAAATGCTCTACTGCTGAGCTGTCTCTAGCTCTTAGTTTTTGAGACACAGTTTTATCCTATAGCCCAGTTGAGCCTCCAGTCTGTGATCCTTTTGTCTTAGCTTCCCAAGGGCTGGGATTGCCAGCATGCACAGCTACTATGTCCTGCTTTTATGTTTTTTAACTTCTGCTGTGAAATAGGTATGTACAGTTCAGTATGCACACACACACACACACACACACACACACACACACACACACACACAC
>CABHPR010136894.1:3343-41198 GCA_902168415.1 Peromyscus melanophrys | reverse complement strand
CACACACACACACACACACACACACACACACACACACACACACACACGTAGTGTCTCCACATGCTTATGTGTGTTTATTTCCACCTTGTGTGTTGTTGCAACTTTATTCTGACTTCCTCGTTGGTGTAATCAGAGAGGGTTCTTCATTAGCTGAACCATTTGAATTTACATTTTGTTTGTAATGTCACTATTGTATGTATGGATTTTGTGGATATGGTTGAGCACTTCCTGGTCTAAGAGCATACCTTTCTGTCAGTTCTAGTGAAGAAGTCCCTAATCCCATTATTAAATAAAGTATGGGAAGACTCTGGATATGGCCCATGCTACCACAGAATTCTTTTTCCTATGTAGTTCTATGAAATTAGAAAACAAGTGATCTGCTTTCAGAATACAGTGATGGAACATGTCTGGGATAAGAGTTATAGACATTCCCATTTTAAAAGAGGAAAAATAATGAAGAGAAGAATGTACTCAGTAGTTAGAAGTGACATTGAAATCCAGACAGACATTCCATTAGGTTTCACGGCCTGGAAATAACCATCTCTGGCCTGAGTCTTCATCCTCATGGTTCATAGCTCTGCCCAGTGTTTCTGAGTTCCCCCTTGGCCTCTGTGCCTGTGGATTTAATATGTATATTTGTAACTCTGGTCTTGGGGTCATTCATCCTTTTGCCTGAAGGATAGACAGCTCATGTTTATAGCTGAGTAGCTTTATCAGCTTTTTCCTCTCTGTAGAATTTTAGGGGTCTGGCACCAATTCATTACTCCATCCTATCAATCCAAGCTGGGGGATATTTCTGCTGTTAAAACGTTCTCAAGAGCTCTTGTAGATGGCCGTATTTTACCTGACAGACAAGAGGTCCTCATAGATCTTTGTTGGATAATCTTTTTTCACCCTGGCTTCTGCTAGGATCCCTGAGGCAATCCAGAAGTTGTATCTTGCCCTTCAGAACTAGCTTGCTTTCTAAGCAGCCGTCCTGCTAATTTGAACATCTTTTGAGATCTGCAGGTCCAAGCATATCTCAGAATTCCAAGTTCTAATTCCTGATTCTTCTTTTCAGGGCTAGGGATTGAACTTGGAGCCTCAAGCATACTAGGCGAGCACTCTGCCACTGAGCTGAAGCTGAAGCCGGAGTCCTGTTTGCTGGACAGGCTGCCCTCAGCTTTTCTCTTCCTTACGTTGTATCCTTAGCGCTTTGCTTTGCATGTCCTCAGTGAGACTCCTTGATTCATCACTTACAACGTTCTGCTTTGTACACAGCTGCACTAAGATTTCACCACCCCAAGCACTGGCTGGTCTCCAGTTACTAACAGCATGTTTTTTATGTCCTTTGCAACTTTGGAAGCTCCATTGACAGTCATATGTCTGCCAACTTTCTATTTACAATATAGGAATTCTCTAAGTCAGTCCCGGGTTTCTCTACAATGCACCTCACCTGCGTTTTCATTGGAGGAATTACTGACATCCACATTTCTACCAGTAGTTCATTTGAGACAGTGTGGGCTATTCTGTCATTCACCTAAAAATTCTTCTAGGCTTACCCCTAAGCCATTGCTTCCAAGCTGTGTCTATACTAGCACTCCACTTAGGTCCATAGTCTGTATTAGTTTTCTGATGATGCTGTAACAAATTAACAAACACTTGACAGCCTAAGACAATATTAATTCATTATGACTGTACGTTTGAAATCTGAAATCTGTTTCAGTAGGCTGAAATCAGGGTTGGGTGGTGGTGGTGGTGGTGGTGGTGGTGTGGCACACGCCTTTAATCCCAGCACTCGGGAGGCAGAGGCAGGTGGATCTCTGTGAGTTCAAGGCCAGCCTGGTCTACACAGTGAGTTGTAGGACAGGCTCCAAAACTATGCAGAGAAACCCTGTCTCAAAAAAGCAAACAAACAAACAAACAAACAAACAAGGAAAAGTAATCAGGTGTGTTTGGGGCCATTCCACCCCCTGGGAGAGCCCCAGTAGAGAACCTATTGCTTTCCTTTTTCCCCTTTGGTGGCTGTTGGCAGTCCCTGACTTGTGGCTACATCACTCCAGTCTGCCTCTGTCTTCACCCTGTGGATCCGACTCTCTATGGATGCCCACGTTTTACAATTAGGGCACTCTTCAATAATCTAGGAAATGTCCCACTTTCATGATCTTTGACTTGACCACATCTGCAGAGTCCCCTTTTTTAGTGTGGTAAGATAGCATTCATAGACTCTAGGAATTGGGTTGTGGGTGTCTTTGGCAGGCCAGCTTTTAGCCTACCCTGATGATCCTGCATTTTTTTGTGGTTACTATGTAGACTGACTCTTGGAAGCATGAACGTTAGAGATAGGAATGCAAGTGTGAGATTGTGGTGTTTATTTGTCCAACATGTTGAGCATTCTTCTTGAGATTTAGCCTAAAGGTTGAGCTTAAAGCTGGTGTCGTCTTACAGAGGGCTTTTTCTTGTCACTCATCCACTTTGTAAGGCTTATATCATGGCTCTGTTTGCTAGATACACTTTTAGTAAACGGTGTTCTAATGTGCTACTTATAGTTTGCTTGAAATTGAGATTTATGTAATGGCTTAATTAGATTATCTACGTCCTCTTTAATTTTGTAACAGTTTGATTTATAGTTCAAACTATAGATACATAACCTGTTCATTTATAATTATTCATTATTTTTTAAATACATTAACAGTTATTTGGTCATTACTGCAGTCAATCTTAAGATATTTTTATCACTTCAGAAAGAAAGCACATTTCCTCCCAACCCTTCCAGCACTGGATAACCGCTGTTGTATTTTTTGCACGGTAGATTCGCCTATTCACACATGTCACATACAGATCGTGCAGTGTACCGTCTTTTGTGTCTGGTGTCTCTCATGTTGTGGTATAGAGCAATGTTTCATTCCTTTCTCTGGCTGAGTAGTATCCATTTGAATGGCTCCACCACATTTTACACATTCATTCATTAGCCGGTAGAATTTGTTTCTGTTTTCTATCTTCCCACGTCTTAAGTCTCAGTTCAAGTGAGAAATAAAATATCAGCATTGTCCATGACGAGAATGTTTGTGGAAAGGGCTGAGGTCTGTCATGAAAGGGCTAAGTCCGTACGCTCCTCTTCTGACTCCTGCCCCATCTCTACAAAGCATTTACTTCAATATGAGCAGACTGTCTGCCGTGTAGACTGGCCCTCTTGAAGGGGAGAGAAACTGCAAGGTGCAGAACCGTGTATGCATAATTACTCTAGAGGAAGAAAGAAGGGTGAGACTATACGACAGAACTCCAAAGCAAACACTCCTGTGTAAGGGACCATGGGACATAGAAACCGGAAGGTAGATGGATGGATTTCTTATCTTAGATGAGGGGCCTTTCGGCTTCCTACCTGTCTGGGTTAGCTTTGTTCTGTTGCTGTGACAAAAGCAGCCTAAGGAAGAAAGAATTTTGGCTTAAAGTTGCAGAGAAGATACAGTCTATTTCGACAGGAAGGCGTGGCGACAGGAGGGGGCAGCCTGTCACATGGCACTGGCCATCTGGAAGCGGAAAGTGAGAGGAAGGAGTGGGGCCGGCTATAAAAGCTTCACTAAGCCTCACCCCCAGTGACAGACTTCCTCCAGCAAGGCTACCACTCCTAAAGGTTCCAGAACCTTCCTAAACAGCACCACTGGGGCCAAAGTGTTTGAACGTGTAAGCCTGTGGGGTACATTTCTCATCCATCACAAGATTGTCTTGTCAGCTAAAGTCAATAAAATTGTTTCTTTCGTTGGGACTTGATAGAAACTTTCAAATCGAGCACATAAAACAGTTGAACAGTTTAAATAATAGCACCTATTAATCCTAATTGTCCTACAACTTCCAGGTTTCTTCACCAACTAAAGGAAGAGAATTCTGAGTTAATCAATCAATTGTGGAGTGATATTCAGCAGAAGCTAGCTACCCAGTCACAGGGAACCCCTCCGGGAACCCCGTCCCCGGTGCTCTCAGTGGAGGAACAGAAAGGCGAGTTGCGCTTTTGTGGTATTTCTAGTAGCAAACTTTCCTAGGTTTTGTTTGTTTGTTTTGAACACAGTAATTTTCAAATGCTACTTAACTCTTGGGGTCTTTATGCATTGACTAAATCCTGATGAATCACTAGTGGAAACGTTATTAGAGAAAGCTTACTCCCTTGCAATGCATTCTGCTCTGTTCTTCCTTTGCAGATGCTCTGAATGCGACCGATGCCATCAAAAGAATCCAGGCTGGGCTTCAGCCCGAGGAGTCCACTGAGACTGCCGACTCCAGCTATGTGGTGGGACAAGTGCTGAACTCAAGGAAGCAGAAGCAGCTGCTAAATAAAGGTGCACATCGTCTCACTTCACAAAGATGAAGTGTTAAACACACATCTGTCATAGCTCCGTTAATCACCCAGTAATTGGTTCCCCCCTGAAGCCCATCCAATTTGATATGTTTAAGTATGAGTTTGCTGAGGGAAAGCTGAAGAATCCTTTTTGTCCCTCATCATGTGAGAGAGAGTTATAATATGTTAGTTATAGATAATGTAAACTTTGTTTCAATGTTGTAGGTTTTTATTATAAAATTTATGGTAACTTGTAACTCTTGCATGGTGAATAATTAAACGTTTTCCTGATAATTTAGTAGTTATGTGGTTTTCCTGGTTTTGAAACAGAATGACTTTTGTCGTTCTCAGTGAAAAGAAAACCAGATATCCGTGCTCCTTCTAAGCAGAAGAAAAACATGTTATCCTCCAGCACAACCTCCACAGACTTACCAAGTAGCAACAACTCGAGCTTGGATATCCTGAAACACATGATCCACGAAGTGGAACATGAAATGGAAGAGTATGAGCGGTGGACAGGGCGTGAGGTCAAGGGGCTGCAGGGTGGCCAGGGACTCACAGGCTTCACTCTGTCGCTGGTGAGCTCCCTCTGCCGCCTGGTGCGGTACCTTAAAGAGGTAAGAATACAAGGTTACGTGGATCTTCCTTCAGGCATGAATGTATGTGGATTTTTTTCTCCTTGCTTAATTTATTGCGACCTCCAAATAAGTACAGTGACATTTGAATCGCTTTATTTTACCCAGTTTTAGTTTATTTGCGGTAAAATTTGTGCTTGTACTCCCCCTCTATCATTTGACACACCTGCTTAGCTAAATAATTCTTTTGGTACTGTAAGCTTTAGAAAAACGTGATTAGTAAGAAAAACCTGCTATAAATAAAGTAATACCATATGCTAGTTGCAAGTATTGCTCTTAGGGTGTTTGGTTTAGATGCCACTGTTAACTGTAGCTTTGCTATGTTGCTCAGACATGGAACATTCTGATTTCTGTCACCCCCATCCTCTCTTACCTCCCTCCCACTCCTGTTATCCTCCCAGCTCTCAGCAGTCTTTCCCTTCAGCCTATAGTCCTGAAAAGTACGCCAGTACTGAGAAAACAGTGCAGGGTTAGTAACGTGTGCCTTCTAGCTATTCACTTACTTTCAAAGCTGTGACATTTCGTAGTAGAAATAGTCAGTGTAGTTGAATGTACTTGTTTTAAGTTACATTTAACAATGAATTTTTGATTGGCAGTACATCACACAGCATGATGTTCAAAGATACAGAAGCACTAATTTTCATTCCTAACTTGTAGCTAACCTGTTTGTTTCCTTGTAGCCTACTATTATGACCAGAAACAATATGCCTTTTTAGAGATGGTCTGGGTATTCAAACAGTATTTATGCACAGCCCTTCACTTTTTTTTTTTTTTTTTTTTTTTGGTTTTCCGAGACAGGGTTTCTCTGTGTAGCTTTGCGCCTTTCCTGGGACTCACTTGGTAGCCCAGGCTGACCTCGAACTCACAGAGATCCGCCTGGCTCTGCCTCCCGAGTGCTGGGATTAAAGGTGTGCACCACCACCACCCAGCGCCCTTCACTTTTTAAATGAAAAAAATGTAGTTCTTTAATTCTGTATACCATTTATAAAAAGCATTACATCTTTTTAAAGATGGGACAAGGACAAAAAGGTGCATTTTTATTAATTAAATGTAGCCTAATGAAAGTTTTAAGTCTCATCATTGTCATGGTTCATGCTTCTCTTTGTAGAAATGAAGTTTTCAGTATGTGATCCTCCTGGTGGGAGTTTATTTTTGTTTTTGTGTTTTGTAGAGTGAGATTCAACTGCGGAAAGAAGTAGAGACAAGGCAGCATCTGGAACAGATGTTAGGTGATCACCGAGACCTCATCGATGCTCTGACCGCAGAAATTCTTCTCCTCAGAGAAGAAAATAGTACTACACAGGTATTCACATGCTCTCCCAATGATGCCATGTTTAGTAGTGGAGCTTGTCTGTATGTATGCAGGGTTCTTATAGAACATAGGACCACACAGGTATTCACATGCTCTCCCAGTGAGCCATGTTTAGTAGTGGAGCTTGTCTGTATGTATGCAGGGTTCTTAGAGAATATAGGACCACACAGGTATTCACATGCTCTTCCAATGAGCCATGTTTAGTAGTGGAGCTTGTTTTTATATACATGCAGGGTTCTTATAGAACATAGGACCATGCATGTATTCACATGCTCCCCTAAAGGCACGTTTAGTAGTGGAACATGTTTATATGCAGGTTTCTTAGAGAACATAGGACCATGCAGGTATTCACATGCTCTCCCGAAGGCTCCATGTTTAGTAGTGAAGCGATGTTGCTTTATCCTAACGGCTGCCTTGTGGGAGGGGGTGAGAAAGCACAGTGTCAACAACACAAACACCAGGAGTCAGTTGAAGGCAAACAGCAGACTCGGTTATTCCTCCCAGCACCCAGGCTGTGTCTCAGTCTGGTGGCATTGTGTGGTCGTCCCTCATTGGCTGGGCACGATCAGGAACTCTGACAGCGCCTGTTGCTAGGCCCTCAGGCAGACTCCAGGTTGGCTCACAAGGAAGTACATTATGTGCATGCCTTGGCAACTGGTTTGAGCCAATTTCCTTGACCCTGTGGGCCTGTCCTACTACAAAGTATGTCTTTATGTACATGCAGGGTTCTTGGAGAAGAACATAGTACCATGCAGGTATTCATGTGCTTTCCTAAAGGCTCCATGTTTAGTAATGGAGCATGTCTGTATGAGTGCAGGTTTCTCCTGGAGCTGTGGATGACTTAGCTGTGCTGATGCCATTACCTGTCAGGCTCAGCAGCAGGAGTGGGTGTTAATGACAGTGGGTGTTAATGACATTTGTTATGCCGGGATCCTGTATTCAAAACTTAAATTGCACATAATATATAGGATAAGTTTGCTGTTTCTAAGAAATATAATATGGAGTAGAGATAACAGGATCTACATTTAAATAGCCACCAACACTGTGGCCATTTATACAAAATGTGAAGGAGCATTCTGGTAGCCAGTTGTCATTTTAGAACAGAGGATAGCCTAGCCTTTCAGCCCTCCTGCAGTGACATCAGATGCTACCATGACTGTTTTCAGCAACTTCGTATTTGACTTGCTGCTTGACTAATTGCTCCACAAAAAGGCATACAATATCTTTTCTAGAAAACTGACAGCTTGCAGGCTTCTTTAATGTGTGTGTGTGTGTGATGTGATGATATGTTCACGTGTGTCTGCAAGTGTGTGTGTGGAGCACAGAGGTTGATGTTGGGGTCATCCTCAGTCCCTCTTTACCTTAGCTTTTGAGTTAGGTTTCTCAGTGAAGATGGAGACTGGCCAGTGAGCTCCAAGAATCTCCCCACCTCTGTGCCCCCAGCACTGAGGTTATAAGCATATGCTGCCATGCCTGGCATTTTACATTGGTGCTGGGGATTTGAACTCAGATCCTCATGTGTGTGTGTGGCAAGCACTTTACTGACTGAGCCATCTCCCTGGCCCCCTGAACAGTCCTCCTCTGCATACTTCTGATGCGTTTGGATCGTGTATCATTGAAGTTACTTGCTTATATCATGTGTATGTCAGTCATCATCATGGACTTTATGCTGCTTGACAGCACAGAATGTTTTATTCATCTTTTTGTTGTTGTGGGTAACTAATACTTGTAGATTGCTAGAAGAGAGGTGTAGACAGGAAAAGTAAGGTCTTGAGATAGAAGTGTAACTGGGGCTTCACAGTCCTCAAGGATACAGTGTGGAGGAAGTGAAGTGGAAAGAGAGCAGTCAGAGAGGATTGGACAAGTGCCTTGCGTAGGGCTCCGCATGCTGGTTAAGGAAGTAGGCAAATGAAATGAGAAGAGTCGTGCTGTGTCTGAAGTCTTTGGAGGCTCCTCTGGCCTCCTGTGCTGCATGCACTGTGCCAATGACTGCACCACGACGAAGACTCCACTGCACTGTGCTGTGTGACTAGAGCAGGGAGTGCTGCCTTTGTTGGGTAACCTAGTGTCTCTCGACTCAGGTCTAACAACTGGGGGAATGATTTTAACAATAATACACTTAGTACTAATGAATACTTAATATATATAAGTAGAAATAGAGTCATACATTTACTTTGTTCATAAATGACTACAATTATTTATCAGTGAGATATGTGTACCTTTCTGATACTGTACAACTGTCATAAGCTTAGAGTTATATTGGATATCATTATCCTTATTTCTTATTCCACAGCGTGTTTCTACCCAGAACTTATATTTTTAACATAGCTGCTTCCAGAAACCCAGCCATGAGCAGATATGATTATTTTGGGGTTGGCTTTCTTGTTATTGTTTGAAAGTGGGTCTCACTATGTGGTGTAATGTGGCCTTGACCTTGTGATCCTCCTGTCTCAGCTTATGTACTAGAATTGCAGGTGTGTGCTGCCATGCTTGGCTAAGCAGATTTGATATTATCAAAAATAATATAATGAAATCCCATTTTCAAACTCTGAGCTGCTGCCAGTTGATAGTTGCATAGACTTACTCCGCATAGATGGTGTCTTTACTGGTGTCTCCTGAGGGTTGAAACTGTCCTCTGGTGTCCCTATGAAATCACTGTTGTCTCACACTGCAGGTTGAGGGCAGAAGTAGGGAAGGTAGCAGGTTGATAAAACAGAACATTGTGTCTTGGAGTTGTTAGGTTGATTCAGATGGGGCATAACAGCCTGGTCTAGAGTTGAAATGGGAAACTATGAAGATGGAGCAAATTCAGAGTGTATTTTGAAGGTCAGCCAGTCCCGTTGGAAATGGAGTGAAGGACAGGATGTGAGAGAAAAAGAGCCAAAGGTAACTGGGCAGTTTAGGATTAGGCATTGAAAAGATGAGCTGCTGTGTATGCTGTAGACAGCTTTAAGAGGAGTCCTACATGGGGCTACTCAAAAGACCACTGACTATATGAGTGTGAAATTTGGGAGAACATGGCTGGTGACAGAAAGTTGTCTCGTGCTTTATTCATCTACACTGTTGCTAATATTTCTGCTGTCTGCACCACACCCACTTTTATTAGTTGTCTGTGTTCCTAAGCACCTAGGATGTGCCACTTATTGTCATCCCTGGTTTCTCCTACTTTGTCTTTGTGACAAGGTCTCGGCAGTCCATACAACTCCTCTTTCTTCCCTTTCCCCTGCCATCGCCTATGCTTTGAAGAACCATATGCCAGTATTTACAAAACACCTGCATTTTGTGGTTTTAATCCGATTTATTGATTTCACGTGACCTATCTACATCTATTTACAGTATGGAAAAGATAAAGAAAAAGCAAATCCATTTAAACTTCTGGACAATAAGCTGACTTTTAATGTAAGAATGGAATTCTAAACATGTCCAGCTATATGACAGAAAGTAAATCATTGGTGTGATATTTTATTTATTTAAAATTTTAAAATTATATAATATTAGTAGATATATACACGTGTTTAGACAAATCTGAGTATACATAAAATACAGTTATTGCTGCCATAAAGATAAAATATAAAATTGTAATAATACATATAAATACATATAAAATGCTGTGCTTTTCTTTTGCCCATAACATTATTTCATCTATATAATGTATGTCTTTAGTTTATTCACTTAAATGCCCATGGAATGCTCTATTGAGTTTCCCCTACCTAATGTATCACTCTTTTTTTTTAAATGTATCACTCTTGTAGTTAGTCAGTAGAGATAATCTATATGAAAAGATTTTGTTAAATTAAAAGTTCTATAAAAAAGGTTAGTTTTATAGCAGAGTACTTAGTAACTAGTAGTTTGTGATATATTTAATCATTTCACCATCATGATACCTTTAGAGTATTTGTAACTATGAATGACATGGCTTTAGAGTGAGTATTTAATGATCTCTCTCTCTCTCTCTCTCTCTCTCTCTCTCTCACATACACACACACACACACACACACACACACACACTCCCATCTCCGGATGGCTTACTCGTTAGATAATGACTTGATGTCTCTTATACCAGCGATGTGTGCTTTTCTGTAGGCGAGACTTCAGCAGTACATGGTCTCTACAGACGAGCAGCTTATATCACTCACACATACCATTAAGAACTGTCCTGTGATAAATAACTCCAGACAAGAAAGTCAAGCATCAGAAAGGGCAACTCTGGGTAGAAGACTTATGGATAATGTAGGTAGGTGAACTCTTATTGTTCCCAGACTGTCATTAAATAACAAAGAAGCTAGGGCTGATGGATTTGAGGAAGTGGCAGACTAAAATATAACTTATACATGGTCACTGTCTTCTTGTGGGCTTTGCTATTATTATTTCATTAATATAATGTTGGTGAGTTAATTTTTGCTTCTGAGAAACCTTTAGTTACTCAAGGGTGAGAAATTCAGGGGTTATGGTACCTTATAAGGTTTTTATGAAATCTCATCTTTGCCTGTGGGAAAGTCATAAATGCCACGTAGGTGAAACCTGGTTCACATCTTCCTATGTCTCAGTCTTACAACTCTGTTAGAATAGTGTGGAATGCACCACACTGTTAACGATGACCTACCAAGTTACCTGGTTTTACAATGACCCTTGTATATGGAAGTCAGTATATTAAAAAGTTTTGTTCTTGCCTTATTTGTCATGACCATTAGGAAGGCTGAGGGTGGGGGTGGTAAGTGGCTTTCTTTATATAGTTTTGTGGCTCTCAGAGCTCTTCCTACACAAAACAAGAGCCTGCCTATGAATTACTGGCAGATGAGGATATAGCTGAGAGACTGAGGACTCTGGGAACTTTCACACTACTTAAATGCATTTAAAAATAAATATCTGGGGGCTGGAGAGATGGCTTAGTGGTTAAGAGCACTTACTACTTTTGCAGAAGACCCAGGTTCAGTTCCCAGCACCCCTGTGGTGGTTCATAACTGCCTGTAACTCCAAATCTAGGGGGATCTGAAGCCCTCTTCTGGCCTCTGTGAGCTCCTGAAAGCATATGGTGTACATTTGAATACACACACACACACACACACACACATACACACACACACACGTATATGTAAATAAAAAACAAATAGATAAAAATTTTAAAATAGATTAAATACCTAAAAGGTGCTCATAAATCCTTTTTGTTCCTTTCAAATTAACGTCCTCTTACCTTTCTCAGAGGGTCCTGTTGTAAGCAGTAATGTCTCCGTGCCATTGATGTTCAGAGGGGAAGAAGCCGTTCACTTCCCGCAGGAAGAGCTGCCTGTTAAACTCTCTCAGGGGCCGACCCCCACAGAGAACTTGAATCTGGCCAGTAATTTCCCAGCACATATTTTCGAGCCAGCTGTGATGTTAACACCACCCAGGCAGAAGAGCAACTCGGAATTCTCTCCTCTGCAGGATGGTAAGCATGGCTCTTCTACATTTCCACGGAAGCTGTGAGTTTTACCCTTCATTCATTTGATGTATTATATGTGTGTGTGTGTGTGTGTGTGTGTGTGTATAATGTGTTGAATACACACACACACACACACACACACACACACACACACACACACTTGTATTTTAGGGTAGTGTCGTCTGTGTCATGTGTGTCCTTGTCCCCCTCCTTCCCCCATCACTGTGAAAATCACTGGATAACTTACTTTCATTCATGGGTTCAGTGGTCCATGGTCAGCTAGCTCTGTTCTGTCTGAGCAGCGGTAGAACAAGACACAGCAGAGGAAGACCGCTCACTTCATGATATCCGGAGACAGAATGAGAGGGAGGATGTGGAAAAAATACACTCTTCAAAGCATGCGACTGGTGACCACCTCTGTATGTGTGTACACATGTGTACCCTGGCACGCAGAGGACACTTGTGGTAGTGGAGTCTTGCCTTCCACCATGTGGGTCCTGCATATCACATTCAGGTCATCAGGCTTGGTGGCGAGTGCTTTGACCCACTGAGCTGTGTGTTACTGGTCCTTGAAAAAATATTTTTAATTATTTTTCTTTGTTTATTTTGTGTGTTTTGGGTACTTCACTCACCCATGTGTGCCTGTGTGGAGGCCAAAAATCAACAATATTAAGTATATTCCTTCATCACTCTCCACCTCCTTTGTAAATTTTATTAACTAATTTTAATGAGAGGGAGAGGAAGAGAGAGAGAGAGAGAGAGAGCGAGCGCGGGAGAGAGAGAGAGAGAGAATGTGTGTGTGTGTACACATATGGATGCCATGGCTTGTATGTGGCGGTCAGAGGACAGCTTTGGGGAGTGTTATCTCCTGTGCAGTCTCAGAAGGGAACTGCAGCCTGTGTGCATGTGACTCTAACTGCTGAGACAGCTTCCCAGCTCCTTTTTTGGAGATACTTTTCCATCCCTATTTTGCATGGAATTTTATTTCTTTAAAAGTTACTAATATTTTCTTGCAGAGCATTAGAACCTAACTTCTATTGTTGGGACTCAGAGTTTCACAGGTTTTCTGTACTTTGATGAGTTTTCGGTAAAGGACTGAAGAGGGTCCAGAGGTTGAAGAACATGGCAAATCCTTGCTACTGGATTTGTACCTTGCTGTTTATAATAAAATAGGGTGTTGTCTAATGGAGACAGCACTGGGCTGAGAGTCGGGTGCTGGTGGCTTGACCACTCCTCGTTGACTCGGGGGGGACGTTTGGGCTAAGATTCCTCTTCTGGACCCGAGCTTCCTTATTCTAGCATATGAGAATTTTTTACTTTAATGCTAATTATGTAGTTTAATATTTCTTTCTTGGGAGCCTGAGGAGTTATTAATTATGTCTAGAATAAGGAAATATGCTTTGAGCTATGGTTTCTGTTCAGATTAGATTTTTATTTCTTATAGTAATTATTCAGTTTTTTTCCTCCCCCCCCCCCCCCCCCCCCAGTGTCTACTGTGTAGCTCAGGCTGGCCTCAAACTCAAGATCATTCCTCCTCATTTGTGACTACAGCATGCACCACTATTCCTGGATAGGAGTTATATGTGTCAAAGTGCATGGTCTCAGGAATGTGAAAGTTTCTGGACTTGATTATACATACTCCTTTATGAAAATAACTTAGGCACTCAGAAGCCAAACCCGTCTACTGAAGTATTTCGCTGACTACCATGACAGACTGACGTGCTGATTTTAGTACCAGTTTATAGAGAATAGGATGCTTACGACTCTCTTAAATTCTCGTCCGCAGTGTTGAGGAGAACGGTTCAGACCCGCCCTGCTCCACGAATCCCCCCCACTGTGGAAGTCATAGAGAAAGGCCAGAACTGGGAAAAGAAGACCTTGCCTGTTGATCCAGACATTCAGAACTCAAGTGAGGAAAATCGCCTCTTCACTCAGAGGTGGAGAGTTTCTCACATGGGGGAAGATCTGGAGAACAAAACTCAGGCACCGTTTGTTAACCTGTCCCAGCCCCCTTGCAGTTCCCTTCCCACCACTCAGCAGTCGAGAAATCCTGCGTTCCCTGAAGAGCCCCCAGTGCTTGGAGACGGGCAGCAGCTTAGAACAAACGAGGCACTGGCACAGAGGAAGGACATAATGGCACGGATTGCTGAGTTGACACTGCAGAATTCGGCCATCAAGGCACACCTGAATAATATTACCTGGTCGGGGGGAGAGCAAGGGGATGGACTTCGGGAGCCAAGCAAACAGGGAAGTGCCGGTGACCTGCCTGCTGTAAGTACCAGAAAGACTAAGGACACTGTTAGACCTCTCACTGCTGGGACAGATTAAGCAGAGGGACTAGGGACTGTTTTCGCTCATGGTTTCAGAGGGTTTACTCTGAATCTATTGCTCTGGACTTGAAGTTAGACAGAGTGTCATGTTGGCAGGAACACATGGCAGAGGCTACTATCTCATGGTGGCCCAGGGGGTCAGAGGACAAGGTACATCTCTTTAAGATGTGTCCCAGGTGACCATATTAGTCCAGCTAAGCCCTACCTTCTCCTTTTCATCACCTCCCATAATATTGTTACGCTATGGATCCTTCAGGGGCTCAATCCATTCACTAAAGCCCACCAGCTGGCAAGCAGGCCCCCGTGTGTGAGCTGGTGGTGCTTTGCATATTCAAGCCGTAACAGGCATCCGAAGAGATTTCTTTCCAGAAGCGACTCTATAGCTTTTCCATGTCTTCCTCACAAGATAGATAAAACTTATCTGTTAGTTTGTATTGCACTAAATAAGACAACATGAAAGAAAAAACATGTGACTGCGGCAAGTAGAGTTAAGGTGGAATGTGTAGGAGGCTAAGATAAGCCAGAGATGAATGATAGGGAATGAGGAGGCCATGGATTGCCTGCTGCACAACTAGATTTTAATTGAAAGTGACTTTACTCTTCATGTGGCCTGTGAAAAAGTAGTTGGCCCTTAACTGATGAATAACTCTTTTCTAGGACACAGAATGGTTTTCTTATAGAAATTATATTTAAAGAATCAGTTAAACTTTAATGTGCATGTGAACCATCTGAGGAGCTTGCTAGAATGTGGTGCATGAGTAGGTCTGGTGCCTTTCTAGTATGTCCTCAGTGATGCCAGGACTGCTGGTCTGGTCACATTCTGAGGAGCTTACTTACTGTAGAGGGGGATTTTTTTTTTCCTGTGTAACTGTAGTGCCAAGCATGGGGTTCAATGCTTGTAATCCTCAAGAGACTGAGGCAGGGTTGCCATGGATTTGAAAACAGCCAGGGCTACTTTAGTGAGTTCTGGGCTATAGTATGAGATCTGTCTTAAAAACAACAAGAAGAAAATCCAGCCAACACTGTCTAACTGTTCTTGGCAAGCTTCCATGCCCTTCTTACTCTTCCCCTAGCTCCAATAACCGCTAATTGACCCTCAGCTTCTATGAGATCAGCTTTTGTAAATTCTCTACATGAGTAAGATCATGCAGATTTGTCTTCCTGTCAGTGGAGAAATTTTATAAGTAAAATAAACTGTAGACGAATCTGATAACTTAAACCTTTATTCATTGTTTGTGAAGAGAAAAGTGAATCCGAGTCCCAGGCGGGAGTGTCCATGACACATCCTGGTCCTGGGGATGTTTTATTTGACCCTTTTTGAGCAAAGGTGACTGCTCTGGATCTGACAGTGGGTGGCAGCTGCTCTTGCCGTCTGAAGGAGTGGGCAGCCTCGGAACTGGGGGGTTCTGAGCTAGCTGCCTTCCTATGGGCTTTGAGATCCCGATTGAAGGCTTTGGTGTGGACAGTGGGGGTGGGAGGAGCTGCCTCTGCTGTCACTGGCTCAAGAGGGCAAGCCAGGAAGGAGTGAGTGTCCCAGGCAGGCGGCAGCATGCGCAGTGCCTTGGATGTTCATGGAGTTTTGAAGATCATTTGAAACAGACCACTGTTGCTTTTAAAAAGGTAGCAACAGTTAAATGCTGAACCTATGCCCTTTCTAAATAGTACATAACTACCCTGGAAAGGAAAGTCTAATCCTGCTGCCCTTACTAGCCCTTTTCTTTTTCAATTGGAAATACAAAATGGACTTTGATCTTTACTGGTTTACTTTCCTTTTTCCAAAAAACAAACAAGCAAAAACCCCACAACCTAATAGGCATTAGTTTCAAATTAGTCATTTCTATCAGGGATTGGTTTTTCCCCACAAAAGGATGTATGTAGCTAAATGAAATTATTATGAATGATGAAAGTACTCTTGGGGCTTTCAAACTAAACTTACATTATATCCCTGGAGTAACCTTTTGTTTTGTACTGTTTGACTTTACTCTCTGTATCTTAGGCTCCTTCTAATCACGGATCTTCTTACGTCAGATCTCTGAGGGTAGAAGCAGCCTGGAGGGGCTGTCACGTGGGCAGGACTGGGAGGATTTTTAGAGTCTTTGCCAGATAATTTTGCCAAATTCATGAAGCATGTTTGAAGATTGAAATTATAAAAACATCCTTTTCAAATTCAGAGATATTCCTGGGTAGTCTGCCCCGGCTCAGACCTGTCATCAGTAGGAGTGTGGCATTTGGCTCACTGACAGACATCTTTCCTCGTGTTATCCTTTCTTTCTAGTTCGGCTGAGGCAAGTAGGAAGAGATGCAGGGAAGCCTTGTCCCATTAGACTGCTCATACGGCAGTAGAGTAGAAGAATGTGTGTGTGCCTTTATTTTGATTTATAAACTATTTTACCCCATCAATCGTATGTGTTTATAGCAAGGCTATGAATACCGAATTGCTGGTACTTAGAATAAAAATCAGAACTGGGTGTTTTTTTTTAATAATGAATTTATGTCTTTTCTCCTCTGAAGAATTTTCCAGTAGTTCAATCTCTAGTGCCAAGTAGCATGGAGGAACGGATTGCAGAGTTGAACCGGCAGAGCATGGAGGCTCGCAGCAAACTGCTCCAGCTCATAGAGCAGCAGAAGCTCGTTGGTTTGAACCTTTCCTCTTCGCCCGTGTCACCTGTTCAGTCACCTCTCAGAGCCTGGGCCGGTGGGTCACAGATTCCTGACTTCCAGATAGAAACACTTTTCCCTCTCAGAGCCTGGGCCGGTGGGTCACAGATTCCTGACTTCCAGATAGAAACACTTTTCCCTCTCAATTTTGAGCGTTCATATGGAGTCATACTATGTTCTAGTACCCCCACCTTTGTACCAGAAGACATGGCTTGGGTCAGAGAGACAGAAATAGTGGTAGAAAGCTGTCTCTTGTTCTATAGCCAGTCTTGGGCATCCAGAGCGATGCCATCCAAGTGAAATATTCACTACAGTATATGTCTCACTTAGGATATATGCTGCAAAAAGTATAAATGTCAAAATTAGACTACACATTTTATCAGCATCAGATTACAAATTATTGTTCTCTTAAAACCAGAAAAACATTTCTCCTCAGTTTATTTTTTCCATTATTTTGTTACGTTTAGGAGTATGAAAAACTAGAGGGGCCTCCTAAATAACTTAATTGTGACTGAAAAATGTGTTCTATGGCAGTGCTATTATTCAAAGAGTGCTGGTTAAACCAAGCGGCTCTAAGTTGGCTTTAGCCAGAAATGAATTTACGCCCTCAAGGATGGCGCTACATCTGAGGTATTGATCGAGCCCCGTCTAAGGCCCAGATTGTGAGGAACCGAAGGGCTCTGTCAGTGGTGTCCGTGGGATGCTCGAGCCTTGGTGCTTACAGGGATCCATGTGTCCTGTGTGGCTGGGTGAAGGCGGGTACCCGAAAGGCACCGGGAAGAGTTTTCACTTCTGCTGGAAATGATTTAGTTTTTGAAATTACAAACAAGAAAGCAGACTCGTCATTTCTGTTATCCCATCTAGTACTCAACACACCCAAAATAGAATTCTTGGTTTATAGGAACCCCTGTGGGGGATAATAAAAACAAGAATCAGTGATAAGTCGTGGATAAAAAACCTTTGGTTATGTAGGATAACTGAGTAATTAAAATTAGTGGGCTTTGTTCTTTGACAGTTTCATACACGTATGTAATACATTCGGTTTGCCTCATCCTCCACTCTCTTCTCCGTCACATCCGTCAGCCCCTGCCTACGGCTCCCTTTCCCTGTTTTTGTGACCCACTGATTTTAAGGATGGTCTGAATGGCCATGGATGTGAAACCATCCCACAGGGCCTGGGATAGTGTACGTAACTAAAGATAGTGAGCCCCCAACCCCACCCCCAGAATCCAGCATTAGCCAGTCGTTCAACAGAGAGGAGTACGGCTCCACAAGCCCCTTCCCACTCCGTGGCAGACTCTTGACAAGTCCACCCTGTGCAGGCCCAGTACAGGCAGCCCCAGCTGCTGTGAGTTCATGGTGTCAGAAGACAACCCCGCTCCCTGTCTTCCTGCTATTATATTCATTCTGCCCCCTTTCCTTGATATTTCCCGAGCTGTAAAGGAGGGTTGTAACTGTCCTGTTGAGAGCTGAGTACTGCCATCTCTTATTCTTAGCACTGCGAGCAGCTAAGAGTCTGCATTCACCATCGCTCACTGCAGAGCCGAGCTGCTCTGAATAAGAGGAGAGTAGCATCTCTCTCTGTTTGGGTGTAAATATAGATATTTACAGGCAGCTTGACTTAACAGCTGAGCCAGACAGCAGTAGTAAGTCTCTTCTACTCATTGCCTGGGACCTTCCCAGCCATGGGGCTTTGATCGGATTTATAGTACCAGGCGTGGATTCTCATCGGGCCAGAACAAAGTCTAATTATGTGAGAGCTCAGGGTTTCATAAGTAGGCAAGCAGTCGGCAAACATTTAGTAGTGAGATACTTTTATCCGTCCTGTTCATAGAGGATCCTGTAAATCCTCCTTAAAAGTCAGATATTTCCTGGCTATAAGAGGAAATGAAATCCTGCTTAATTTAATCAGATTGAAAAATCAAACTTTTGAGCTAGCTTTTTTTTTAGTTTTTAAATTTAATGTTTTTGTATTCTTTGACGGTTTCACAAATATATGCATCTTAGTCATGTTCGCCCCATTCATTCCTTCCCTCCACCCACCCTCCTGCTCCCCAGTATACCTTAGGTCTCTCTGTTTTTCACTTCTTGCTCTGTTGTTACTTGTCAGAAGATTCTGGCATTCTATGGACAGAAGTGTCGCCAAATGAACAGAAACAGCTGAAGTTTCTTGTCTTAACAGTTCACTTTTAAAAATCATCTCTCAAGTGTTTTCTATGAACCATCGTGATATAAAAACACCTAAATTTGTGATGTATCATTTCCAATAATATTGGAACTGAGCAAAGTTGTTGCTTTTATTAGTGAAAAGTAATGAAACTAACACTTATTTTTGTATTTTAGAAGAAGGAAAGCGAACCATAGAGGTGTCTGTTCCAGGAGTGGAGGCTCCAGAGAGTTCGAAATGCAACACCGTGTCTCCTGTCAGCGTGGTCAGTTCAAGAAGGTAGGGCTACAGCATCAGCAGTGTCTGGGTGCTGCCCTGTCTGTGCCCAGCGTCTGTCTAACAAGTTCAGGCACACTCACTCATTCAGAGAAAGGAAGCAACTTACCCAAGTAGGGGTGCCTGCTTAGAACAAAAGTGGACTAATCTTTATGTATTTCTGGCTGCAAAATTAGGAGAAGCTGTATCCCAGGGTAGACACACTGACTAGTAACACTTTCACCCATTGCAGTTAAGTCAACACTGTGGGAGTCTGACTCCCACCTTTTGAAGGGTTCTTAGGTGGAGGAGAGAGAAATTAAGAAATGATAGATACAGAGACCTAGCCGACAAGAAGACAGAAACACAGGATAGCTTCGGGAAAGCCTGGGTCAATACCCACCAGCCTCATCCTTTATTAAAAGGGCTTTTTATAACATACCAAGGGGAGAGGCAAAAGACCTCCCCCTTGCAAGATCAAAGCACATTGTACAGCCAAGTGTAGACCCTTCCAAACACCTGGTAACCACTCCTGTGGCCAAATCATCTCGTTATGCAGCCCTGCTGGGTAAAGCAAGCTCAGAGTCTCTGACCTTGAGTAATTTGGGCTCCCACAGAACACAAAACTGATTGGCCTAGATGAGCCACATGAGGTAAATGGGTCAGGAAGGAGTTCCCTGGCTTTTCTGTCTCCACCCAGCATCCTCATGTTGTACCACACATGTAGTTGGAATTTTCTTTGGGCTGCCAGCCAGCTCCCTAATAAAGACACGGAGACTTACTATTAATTATGAATGCTCGGCCTTAGCTTTGGCTTGTCCCACAAGCTCTTTTCACTTAATTTAACCTGTTTCTATTTGTGTATATTTTGCCTTGGGGGCTTTTTTTTTTAACCTTTCTTTCATTCATGTCCTACTTTCCTGCTTCCTCCATGTCTGTCTGGCCCCTAGCATCTCCCTGGTGTCTCTTTTTTTCTTCTCCACTCCCAAGCCTAAATTCCTCCTCCTCCTAACTAACTCTACCTCCTTCCTTGTTATTGCTGTTCAGCTTTTTATTAGACCAGTCAAGTGCCTTAGGCAGGCAAGGTAAAACAGCAAGACATCTTTACATAGTTAGATGAATATTCCTCAACATAAACACATGCAACACATCTTTACATAGTTAAACAAAGGCAACACATCTTTGCATAATTAAATGTTCCACATTTCCCCCTTCTTGTCTAAATAAAAAGAAAGGTTTTGGTTTAACATAGTAAGACTATATACAATAAGTACAATTACCAAGTAAGAATTACATTTATAATACCCAACCCATTTGTATTTGGCAAATTCAGAGAAAATACTCCATTATCAGTATGCAAAAATCTATGCCAATGTAAAATATTTGAGATTAATAGTTGCTTTTTAGTTTAAAGTAGATTCAATAATCTACCCTTTTATCCCATCCTTTCCATATCCCCCTTTTTCTTTAAGAATGAGATCCTTGAATCCAACTTACCTTGCTTAGTTTCCTCCCTTTAGTTGCAGTAACAATTTGCAGCCAATCCCCCTAATGATGATAAACATCCGTAATCCACTGAATGGCCACAAACCACCCACCCCCACCTCTTGGGAATGTGGGTGTCGTGTTCTCTAGACTGCTTCCTGCTCTCTTGGGCAGTGACTTCTCTAGAGGACCCTGAGAAAATTGAGATAATGGTCAAGTCCTGGGAGAGCTAGCTGTATTATTTTTTGTTTAGTCTCTGTGTGATGGGAAAGTGTAGAGCTTACCTGAAGTCTTGGCTGGAGTAGTCTGTGAGGCTGGACCATCTCAACTAGCAGCTTTGAAGTTGTTCTGGATGTAGAATTTTGAGGAAACTGCAACAGAGGAATTCTGAGAGGCTGGATCACCTGGGCTACTTGTCTTTATTGGTGTCTGGTCCTTTTCTTTTCTGAACACACATAAACTTTTAAAGGTAACATATATCTACATTAACCCAAGTATGGGATGTGCAGTGTCCACAAGTCAGTTAAAGATGTTAGTAATAGAAGAAACTGTTAGAGATGGAGGTGAGGATACACAAGAACACTGTACTTCCACTCCGTCTGTAAAGCTAAACTACTCTAAGTGGTAAACTACTAGTTTTAAGTTTTAGGCCGATGGAGTGTTACAAGTGGTTTAACCTCATTTGGACCTGTCACCAAACCTTTTCAAGCTCTTGCTAGTATTGAGAACTGTTCCCATAATTGTTGCTGGCTAGTGGTAATGCCTCACTCTCTGTTTATTTCTCATGGATAGATCTTCAGGGGCTACTAGTAATTCTTGTTCTCCACTAAATGCCACCTCAGGAAGTGGGCGCTTCACACCTGTTAATCCAAGAACAAAGGTATGGTATAAAATATGATCACTGTGGAGGGTCAAGAGTGTGAGGGTGGAGGTGACTAACTTCCATTCTTAGTTGTTATTCCTGTTGTCTTTAACATGCTAGAAAATTCCACAGAGAAAAGAAATACTATAATTTGTCTCTGTTTGAAAAGCCATACATTTATTTTGTCTTCTAGGGTAATTAAGAAATAAGTTAAAATTTGATAGGATTCCAAGTGTCTTCCAAGACTAGGAATTACTGGTGTCAGGCCTGCTTCCCAAGGGCCATGGTCTTGAGGGGCTCATAGGTATGAGGTATTGGTCCTGCTGTTGTTGGTGTGACTGGGTGGAGCTTGGGATAGCCAGAGACCTGTGTCTGGTTCTTTATCCCAGTGCGCCATGTCTGAGGGCCTCTGTTAGACAGGTAGCAACAAAGAGGGTAAATTAATGCCTTGTACATTTTCATATGTTCTGGGTTGCTCCAGAACTGTCTGGAAGCTAAACATTTACAGTTTATTCAGATTTTTTCACAGAAGGCATTTTTATGTGTGTTGATAATATAGAAAAAAAATACAGTTTCTCTGTGTTTATCATAGAAAATTGTAAGAATATCTTTAGAATTGTAAAAGTTGTTTTTTCCAGAGATAAGCCAGTAACAGAGATGGGGAAATCTTTAGATCACAGAGTGGAGACACACAGCCCAAACGAAGTAGCTGCCTTAGTTAGCTACCCCAGTTGCCTAGAATTAAAAATGTGTCCTTTCTTATTCTTAAATTCTGAGAAGCATAAAGTTATCTTTTGATATAGTTACAGTTCATGGAACTTAGTATCATTTAATGTACTAAGCTCCAGTAACCTTCTTTTCATCATGTTTAAAATCGTACCTATGGTTTGAATAAATGTTGGATTTCGCCTTTTGAAAGGTAGGGCTCTTTTTAGGATGCCTGCTGAGCAGGCAGCCAGCTGCTTGGAGGTATCTCCGTGGGGCAGAAGCTTTGCCAGGAGAGGTGACACTCCAGTGCCACCTAAGGCACATGGTGACTTTGTTGAATGTGCTTGGTGGAAACGTCTGTGATTCCAGTGGACTCAAGTCTAACTCCTCTCCGTGTCTCTGTCCGACAGACCGCAAAGCAGCATGAAGAGGGCTGGTTCGCGCTCTCTGCCCACATGTCCTAGAGAAGATGAATCGGAGCGTGCCCTCAGTGACTCATCCCTCCTTCCCTTCCTCTTCGTGGATCCTCTTTTCAAGTTGTGACATTTTCTTTAGATAAAACCTGCAGAGATATCCTGTATTAATGGCAACAAGGAAAAGAACAATTATTTTTAATATTTTACCTTTTCAAATAGGTTTTTCACAAAGCATCTAACCTATGAATTTCCTGTGAATAAAACTTTGACTGTAAGAAAATGTAAGTTTTATATTTGATTGACCTTGTTAAACTTTTTAGTAATACATTGTTACCCTTGTCATTGCTGTTGAAGGTTTTGTTTTTGTTATTGTTTAGTACATCTTAAATGTGGATCATCTTCCCAGAAGAACTAAATTGCTTTATGTATAACTTATAATAAATTTTTTCTGGCTTTCAGAAAAATGTGATAATTTCTTTTCTGCTATCCATCATTCCAAATTGAATGTACAGCTTTAAAAAACAAAAGGCTGAGGCTGTGGGGTATACCTATAATCCCAACATTCAGAAACTGGGGGCAGGAGGCTCTCTAATATATAGTGTGTTCCATGCCAGCCTGAGCTATGTAGAGAACCCTGTTTCAACAAAAGAACAGGAGGTGGGCATATGAATGTTGGTTTATTTTTCTTAAGTAACAGTGGCTATGTGTTTAATAAAATTTTTAATGTAGTTTTCAAGTGTGAAAAATTTAAAAATGATAGTGTACATCTAATAAATAATGATAACCGACCATAATGTTCAAACATCTAAATGCAATACATTGATTTAATGATAATGTTAGGAAAAGAAATATAAAAACTGTTCACAATTTTCCTTGCCCTAAATCACCCAAAAATGGATTTTCTGTCATGAACTGACTGGTTCTCGGTGTTGGCTTCTATTTCCGGTTTATTTCAGTGATGTGTGCCATGCTGTGATGGGAATTCCCAACTTTAGTTGGGAGGGGAGAGCATCACACTGAGGCTACCCTGAGTCCCCAGACTTCCCCTTCCTCCCTCTGCAGTTGAGAACCATGTTCTAGGAATCTTCCTGTGTAGCTCTCTACCTGGGCTTTTCAGTTGTAGCCAAAAGTAAAATTATTTTCTTCTAGCACTGATGAATCTGTGTGAAGTCTGTATTTGTTCTGTTTTTTTGCAGATATTTTTTCTACATGTTTTGTACCATTTGCAACTTACTTAAATCCTGTCTTTGCCTGAGATAAAACCATTTTGGTGTTACCCCTCCCTGAAAATTTAACTCACCTGCTTGCTTTGCAAAGGTGTATTTTTTTTTCATGTGACTATGGCATCTGTGTGGGAATGTTCCTGTCTGTGTGAGCTTGCATGCGTGTACAGGTGCAAGTGCACATGTTCCTGTTCCTGTGAAAGCCCAGAGGTTGAAGTCGGACGTCTTTCTGGATTGCTCTTCACCATAGATACTGATGCTGAGCTTGGAGCTCACCAGTTCAGCTAGTACAGCCAGTCAGCTTGGTGAGCCAACATGTTACCTGGCCACTATGTGGGGGGCTGGGGATCTGAACTCCGTTCCTCATGCTTGCGTGGCAAAGGCTTCAGCCACTTAGCAATCTCCCTAACCCCATGAATGCATTCTTTATATATATAAATACATACATATATATATATATTCTTAGCAATTTTATCCATTTATACAATGTGTTTTGATCTTGTCCATCCATCACTATCTTCCTCCAGCTCTCCCTAGTGCCTTTCATCCTGTCTTTCTCCCTGCTTCATGTTTATTTTCTGTCGTTACTAACAGTTATTAAGTATGAGCCAATTATTGCTGCCCAGATGCACATGAGTGGGGGACATGGGCATGGGCAACTTAACACTAGCCGAGTTCCCCAAAGGAGAGTTAGTCTTTTCCTCAGGAGCAGCAACTGTCCATAGCTCCTCCACCTCTTTCTGGTCTGCTGGAATTTTGTCTGGCTTGATCTTGTACAGGTAACCACAGCTGCCGGGAGCTGATATGTGCATCAGCCATGTAATGTCTAGAAGTGGACAGTTCACTGCTTTCCTCCCTACCCTATACTCTTTCTGCTCCTCTTCTGTGATGCTCCCTGAGCCTTGGATGGAGAGGTGTGGTTGATACAGATGGTTCTTCTGCAGCTGAGCACTCACACTTAAACACTAGTCTTCAGCAATGTGGTCTCACCATCTAGTTATGGTGTGCAAACAATGGCATAGAAATAGCCTGTGTTTGGGGGAGGCCTCTGTTACCTCCCTGACGTGTCTTGTAGAGGTTATCCTGTGCTAGCACTGAGATTTGCATTTAATAACCTGTGCCTTGTTCACATTGAGCATTGTTCACCCATGAATACTTTCTTTAATACGTATTTTTCTTTATGTTTTTCTAGCTTTAGTCTCCCTCATATCCTTAAACCTTAAAAGCCATTATTCTCAATTTGAATACTTTAGTTTTTTATTCCTCTTTTTTTTTTAAGATTTATTTATTATGTATACAGTGTTCTGCCTGCAGGCCAGAAGAGGGTACCAGTTCTCATTACAGGTGGTTGGAAGCCACCATGTGGGTGCTGGGAATTGAACTCAGGACCTCTGTAAGAACAGCCAGTGCTCTTAACCGCTGAGCCATCTCTCCAGCCCGATTTTTATTCCTCTTAATGGTGTATGTGTGTGTGTGTGTGTGTGTGTGTGTGTGTGTAGGAATGAAGGAAACAGTCATTAACAAGTTAAACCATGAAAAAAATTCTGTCAATATTTTCGACCTCTTTGTTTTCATCTAAACCTTTGAGCTGGAATTATACACAGGACCCGCCTTAGAACAGAGTTCACCTCTAGAGTTACCCACTCCCTTAGAACAGAGTTCATCCTGGAGTTACCCACTCCCTGTGTGTACTTTCCTGTATGCTTTGAAGATAATCTTCTCTAGGTATCTAGGTCCTCCCTGGAAGCTTGCTCTACCCCGGAATGCTCCTAACTAGCACCCTTATTCATTAGAACAAAAATTCTGGAAATAAACTCTCCAAATATGGTAGAGTGCCTTATCTGTACTGTCAAGAACCCGGCCTTCTGGACCCGCCACAGTTTGGGCTGACTTGCCTCCTGGTTGCAGTCCTGCTCAGACAGCTGCAAAGGTCTCATCCACATTGGAAATAGTATTGTCAGCAGTGGCTGTTTCCTTTTCATTACTGAAGAAAAACCTTCCTAAAAGTCTCTAAACTACAAGGAAGTTGGGGGTGGGGTGTGTGGGTGAGACTTAGTAAAACTGGAATCCTAGAAACAAAGGAGAGAATAGATTGATGCCTCAATGAGCTAGATGATGACTGGTAATGACCATGAGTCATGGATGGGAAACATTCCTGCATGGAAGCAAGTGAGGCTTCCTGCACAGCCAAGAGTGATGGGCTGTGAACTTGAAGGCGTGCTGCGAACTTGAAGGCGTGCTGCGGAGGGATATGCATCCTCTGAGGTTAGACCTTGTCAACCGCTACACGTAGGATTGTCGCTGGCTGCCTGGCTTCATGTTCTGTGAACTTTGCACATAATCAGAGACCCCTGTCCTGGGCCACTGGGGACACTGATCACTGAGTAAGGGTAGGGTCCATATGTCTGACCTCAGAGCATTGTCTCTATGCCACAGGGAGGATAATAGAGAATAATATTTGCTCTTAAGTAGAGGCCAAGCAATTAATACATTATCAAAAGATGTCAAAAGAGTATATGTTAGAATACAAATTTAAAAATTATTGCTCTGTTAGAATCCTGGTGCCCCTTTCTCATGGGATAATAGCCCCTCTTCAATCTTAGGTTAAAGTTAGCATTATCAATTTGAAAATTGTATTTGGCCTTTAAAATTACACGGGTCACTTCCAACCTTTAAACGCTGTAATTAACATACAGTTTACGTACAGTGGGATGTGTAGACGTTAATCAATCTTAGGATGTGTATGAAGGCACAGGACAGTTGTACCAATCCAGCTGACCCTTTGTGTCCCTCTCTGTTAGTTGTCCCCCCTGTACTCCAGTAGAAAACACTACAGGCGTGGCTCTTACCACCAAAAGATTATTTTAGAATTTCATATAAATGAAGTCATTCAGAACATACCTTTGTTTTGGCTGCTCACATTCAGCGTGGTTTTGAGATTGATCCATGCTGTGTGTGTGTCAACAGATAAACCTTTCTATTGCCTATTAGTGTTTGATTGTATGACAACTGTGTCGTAGTTTCTGCACTTGGTGTCCCGACACCAAATGCCTGGCTTTGTTTCCAGCTTTAAGCTGTTACAAATAAGCCAACCACGGAGGAGGAGCAAATATTTTATTTGTCTTGGATACAAAACTAGAAATGGAATTGCTGCTTTACACGATACTGTGTTTGATTTTAAGAAAATTTCTGACATTCCATTTTTACACTTTCACTAGCAATATGTGCGGTCTCTTGTTACTCCTAATCTTACTCAATATTTGATCCGTCTTTTTACCTTTTCTGTGGCTGAGTTATGACATCTTAATTTGTGTTTTTATCCGTGATAGTGATGCCTCATTTACTCTGTTCATTGGCATTTGTAGACATTCTTTTATAAAGAAACTTCAAAAGTTTTTGTTGGGTTATTTGCCTTTTTATTAAAGGCAGGAACTCTTTATTTATTTTGTATACAACTCCTTTGTCCGATACATGCGTTGCAGATTTTGAAAAAAAAAAATCCCCGAGGGTTGAACCTCACAACACAAAACCTTATTTACTCTTTAAAAGCCGACAGATATGTAGCTTTAGTTTATCTGTCTTCGATGTTGATGTAGCTGGCAAGCTGCCTTCCCTCACTAAGACCACCACCGCTTTAAAAGTTTTGTTTTTAGTTGGCAAGTAACTGGCTCGGGACCCTTTGGTCGCTTTGGAAAGTTGGGCAAGTACCTTTGAAAGTGCTCAGTCATTTGGATCATAAACTGTTGGAATGCTAGGTTTGTTTCCTAGAGAGAAGTAGGTCGCAATAGCATCCCCAGGGAAGACAGGACTCTGCCCCAACCCTCCTCCCCCCCCCCCCCACCCCCCCCAACCCCCCCCAACCCCCGCTCAGTTTGGGAAAAGCCCTGGGGCATGCCGCGCATGCGCTTAAAAGCTTGTTGGTCCCCTCCCCCACAGCACCAGCCAGACTGAGTGGCGTTGCTGTGGCAACCGCCGTAAACGGAGTCCTTGGGCAGGTGTGACTAGAAACCAGCTGCGGTGGTGAACACCTCTGGTAAGTGAGCTCCAGCAGCTGGGCTGTCCACAGAGTCCCTGTTAAATCTGGTAGCGACCCAGAGAGCAGTGAACCCTGCTTGAACTTTCAGGTGAAACTAGTGTGGTCCAGTTTCCTGGAGCACTTTCCTGGTCCTCCTATGGCCTTGAACGCAAACATTTAAAGCAACCAGTGCATGTTAGACAAGGGCACAGCCCCTGCCTGAAAGGAGCTGGCAATGCGGGGCAAGAGGCAGCCAGGCAGCCGGAGAGGAGTTAGATCACCACGGAGGGAGGAAGAGAGATGCTGGGAATGTGCCCGGGGTCAACAAAGCCACCCCTACCCTCTCTTAGTTGTGAGTCTTGTCAAGGAGACCCATCTGCACTAGCTTCCTTATCACTAAAAAAATGGTGTGCTTCCCTCCTGGGGTTCGTGTTAGGGGTGGAGGCCAAGGCAGGCCAAGTGCTCAGTATCTAAGGAGTGTACCTAAATGCTGATAACAGGCAGAGGCGGTAGGAATCAAGTGTGCAGTGTATGCGCTTAGCCTACTCAGTAAGACACTGGAGAAAAGGGGCTGAAGAGGGAGTAGGAACGGGGGTGGGGGGTGTGACGGGATGGTCTAGAATCCCACAATGAAGGGCTTTTATGCCATGCTGAGTGCTTGTACAAGAACTCAGAGTTCTTGCATTCTCTTGTGATGGAAACAGAACCCCTCGATGCTTTAAACAAGAGTGGCACACTGAGAGCTCTTTCAGGAGCCCAAAGGGCAAGACAGAAAACAGATTAGAAGGCTGGCAAGAAGGCTCAGTGGGTTAAGGCACTTGTCCCCAGGCCTGACCTGTGTCCCATCCCTGGCACTCTCATGGTAGAAGGAGAGAACCAACTTCCACAAAGTTGTCTTGTGACCTCCACACATGCACCACCCCCACACAAATAAAATATAAATAAATGTAACAAAAAGTTCAATTTTAAAGGTTTTATTTATTTTTATTTTATGTGTATGAGTCTTTGAATGTATGTCTGTGTACCACATGTGCCCAGTGCTCACAGAGAGCATAAGAGGCCTTGGATTCCCTGGGACTGGTGTACAGATGGTTGTGAGCTGCCATGTGGGTGCTGGGAATTGAACCCTGGCACTCTGGAATAACAGCCGGTGCTCTTAACTGCTGAGCCATCTCTCCATTTCAGCCCCCATGAGAAAAAAAAATTAAAGATAAAATGGATTAGAAAACAAAGAAGCTGTTTGAGGCCATCCATGGTGATGAGCAGTCAGCTAGAGCAGGGATGGGGTGAGGAGAGGGTGGATTCAAAAGTCTTCCGAGCTGGACAGCTGGTAACAGGTCTTGGAAATGGATTGTGTGAGATGGGTGACAGGAAAGCATCCAGTGACTAACTGCTCTTCTTTCTCACTTGCACAACCATGATCATGGTATCTGCCTCATGTTTTAAAAACAGGTGAGAGAATGTGTGTAGAAATTTTCAGAACTATGCTTGGCATCAAATAAGAACCAAAGCAATAAGCAAGCAAGCAAGCAAGCAAACACACAAACAAACGAAAACCACCACAAACTATTGTTATATTTCACAAGGTAAAGTCAAAATTGAGTTGGTTTTCTATATCCGTTACTGGTCATTTAATATGACCAGCTCCAGCACACTGCAGAGATAGTGTTTGAGACTGGGGAGTGCAGATCTGGCCCTGGGCTCTGGTGACTGAATCTGAGCAATGTTACCTTGTGAAGTCCTATGTCTGGCTTCCAGCCAATCCTTTAGGAACACAGCACCATTGAGAACTGTTACTTTCCTTACATTTTCTTAGGGTTAACTCAAAACTAGGCAGTCTAATTAATGAGTTGGTCAAAAGAATTGGCTTTAGGCTGAATCTAATAAAGGGAGACTTAATAATCATTCCGCAAATAGATTTCCAAACCTAGTTAGTCTCTATTGGTTTATTAAGTAGGATGTGGTAGAGAACACACACATAAGGACTGGTCATTCTCTTTGGTATATACTGACTTAGATGAGTCAACATATGGTAATTCTGTTTGTCCCGCCAAAGATAAAGCCTTAGGTTGTCTTAGAGGAATGATGTGAATGTCTCTGGCCAGTGAGGTGATGAGGTAAACTGATGACTTCTCACTTATGGCCTGTGTCCAGAAGGGAAGATGTAAAAAAAAATATCTAGGTAGGTAAAAATTTTGAGGGAATATCTAATACATTGGAAATGTATTTATCTAATTTTTTCGAAGACAGGGTTTCTCTATGTAACAACACTCTGACTATCCTGGAACTCACTCTGTAGATGAGGCTGGCCTCAAACTCACAGAGATCTGTCTACCTCTGCTCCCTGAGTGCTGGGATGAAAGGCATGTGCCACCACCAGGCTATTTATTTAATTATTATAACTTTGAAAAAAGTTCAAATTATGTCATTGAGGAATAATTGAAAGAATTGGGGTGCTTCCTCTGAGAAAGGGGAATATCTGATGGAAAGCTAGAGCAACCTCTAATTATAAGAAAGAACAAAGGTCAAATGGATCCACGCTGGAGAGAGAGATTTGAGCTTAATTTAAAATGTACTTAAATCTAGAGCTGAACTCTAACAGAACGGGCCACACTCTTAGCTGAACTGTTGAGTGGAACATGATTGGCCATATCTTAAAATGCCCCCCATCTTCACTTATTTGAGACCATATTTATTATTAATAATCTCCTCCACTATTTACATACCCCATGGCCATGTGCCACTTACCATTCATTTTTATTCTTTCGGAATTCATCAATACGAAATTCATAAAATGTATTTTGATCATCTTCACCCCTCCCCCAACTCTTCCCAGATCCATCTCTACCTCCCTACCCCACCCCCATCTCTTTGTTCTCTTCTTATTTTATTTTTAAACCCACTGAGTCTGAGCGGTGCTGCCCCTACACTCTTAGATGTGTGGCCTTCTGCTGGAGCCACACACGGTTCTCCAAGCTTAGCTGCTGGACTCACTACTGTACTCTACAGCCCTCAGGTCTGTGACATGGGCACCACATTTCTAAGAAGAGAATACTGAGTACAGAGATGCTGAATACTTAACATTTCCCGCTTAAACCCAGTTAGACTGAATCAGAAGCCAATATTCCCAGCCTGGCCAACACCGTAGACTACTTTTCTAATATTGCTGGACCGGATGTGAATGTGTCCCCTTTACTGGATAGGATGCTGCACTAGGTAAAACTTCTCTCTGGACCAGTGAGATGGCTCAGCAGGTAAAAGCACTGGCCACCAGATGGACAATGCAAGCCAGATGACCTGGGCTCCATCCCTGTAACCCAAAAAGTGTGAGAACTGACTATGCTAAGTTGTCCTTTGATCCTATTTAGAGATGGCTCTCGCTGTGTTGCAGAGGCTGGCCTTGAATTCTTGGGCTCAGAAAATATTCCTCCCTCAGGCTATTGAATTGCTGGGACTATGGTGCATGGAAGCATGGCTACCTTCTGATCATAGTTACTGAGTTTCACCTGTGTTAAAGAAGAGCCGTAGTACTGCTAGTGAAACCAACTACAACATGTGAGAAACCTATGTCTTTCATACAAACCCCTCGTTCTTAGCATCAGTTCTTATACCTGGCTGTACAAAAGTTTGTCTGGCAAATGAGACTCTGCTAATTCTATGTTTTTTCCAGGTTACTCTGCAGTGCAGTCAGAGTTGAGAACTATAGACATTATACATCATATACACACACATACATACATATATATGGACAAATAGTAACTATAGACATTATACACCATATACACACATACATACATATATATGGACAAATAGTAACTATAGACATTATAAACCACACACACACATACACACATATATATGGACAAATAGTAACTATAGACATTATACATCATATACACACACATACACACATATACGGACAAATAGTAACTATAGACATTATACACCATATACACACACATACATACATATAGATGGACAAATAGTAACTAAAGACATTATACATCATATACACACATACATACATACACACATATATATGGACAAATGGTAACTATAGATGTTATACATCTACATATACGTGTATATACACAAGGACAAAAAGATTAAGGACCATGCTTGTTGCCCAAGCTGGGATGTGAACCCAATTCTCTTTGGCTTCAAAGAGGTGAAAGTATAATTTCCCAATCTGTTTGTCCTAAAAAAGCAAAGCAAAACAAACAAATAAAAGCCCTAAATACCACTCTGCTCCACATCAGCAGTCCAGCTAATAGATTCCAGGAGTCTATTATACCAGGTCTGTTCACAGGCATCTTACAAATCCTCCATCATCCTATATTACTCAGGAAAGATAAGAATGATCCTGGGCCTGGGCGGCGGTGGCACACGCCTTTAATCCCAGCATTTGGGAGGCAGAGCCAGGCTGATCTCTGTGAGTTCGAGGCCAGCCTAGTCTACAGAGCAAGATCCAGGACAGGCACCAAAACTACACAGAGAAACCCTGTCTGGATAAAATAAAAAAATTAAAAAAAAAAAAAAACAATGATCCTGGGTTTTTTGTTTGTTTGTTTTTTCCCCTCTCACTATTGCTAGTTCAGATTACTGTGTGAAGTTCCTGGGTTCTAGAATTTTCTTTTATACCCTACACAACCTGACATTGACTGGATTTGTGATGCTAATCTTTATTTCGAGGTAGTGTTGGCCATTGAGGAATACATTATTCATGACAGCACAGAAAGCCATGTGATGCTTTTGTCCTTGTATCTGGTTACTTTTTCATTGTGGGTCCAATTTGTTTACAGAGTGTCCCATTTGCGATCACTGTTTTTTTTTTTTTCTACCTAGTAATTATGAGTAAATTCATTAGGTCTATGGGCTATTTTTTAAAAAGAATTATCTAGTTTATATTCAATTATAGCAGTGTTTCTCAACCTGTGGGTCGCGATCCCATTAGGTGTTGAACACCCCTTTCACAGGGGTCATTTAAGACCATCAGAAAAAACACAGATACTTATATTATAATCCACAACAGTAGCAAAATCACAGTTATGAAGTAGCAATGAAAATAATTTTGTGGTTGGGGGGTCACCACAACATGAGAAACTGTGTTAAAGGGTCACAGCATTAGGAAGGTTGAGAACCACTGAGTTATAGCATATTCAAAATTTATGTAGGCAAAGAAAGGCAGCAGGTAGAAAGTGACCTCACGAACCTTCCGGTTATTAGGGAGCAGAACAGAAAGCTGTGCTTCAAGCCACACGTGATGCCCAACTTCTGGAGTTCCAGAAACCTGGGGGCCCTGGAATACAAGTGACCCCTGGAAGCAAAGTATCTTGTTTCACCACTTAGAGATGACATCATGACAGCCGAGAATAGGTTCACTTTCCTTCCAACACCTTGAATGCTGATTTTTTTTTTTTTGCAAAGAAATTATTACCGTCTCTTCCCAGTTAGAAAGACTGTTAGAAAAAAATCGAAACGAAAGAGCTGGTAAAGATATGGAGGAAGGGGGACTGCTTCTGTGCAGTGGATTGGAATGTATAGTCCTAGAGCCATCAGAGAGAACAGTATGGATATCCCTAGAGAGTGTATGAAACTCCCATATGTGACCCAGCAATCTGCCTCCCTGTCGTATGCATCCCCCTCTGGTGATGGTTAATCTTGACACTTGACACCATTTAGAATCTCCAGGAAACAAACTTCTGGACATGTTTGGGAGGGATTTTCTGTATCAGGCTTGCAGAGGTGGGAAGACCCACCCTTAGTGTGAATGGCACTATTCCAGGGGATGGGACCATAGACTACATAAAAAAAACCTCAAGCCCTCTGCCTCAATGTGATCAGCTGTTCTGAGTTTCTGCTGCCATGACTTCCTGCCATGATGGACTGTACCCTCGAGCTGTGAGCCAGAATCAAGCCATCATTCCCTAAGTTGCTTTTGCGAGGTGTTTTGTTCCAGCAATGCGTAAACTAATACATGGCTCCTGCTCTTATCAGTGGGCCAGCTTCAGCCCTTCGGAGGCATTCTCTGCCTGACATGTTTTTTTTCCCCAGCCTGTTCCAAGTCAGAATCATCATTTCTGTCTCAAACACCCCTTCCCTAAGCCTCCAACATAGTTTAACTTTCTCATTACACATTTCCAGAGTACCTCAATCTTTCATTTTCATTTCTGGTAGCATCCACTGTATTTTTACTGCTTGCTTAAAACCTGTGTTTCTAAGCAATAAGCTCCCTGAAGTTCAAGACTTACCCACATTTCCCCCCCTGCACCTAGGTAATTTAGTGCCTTGTTTAAGACTTAAGACATAGCAGGTGTGCTCAGAAACTATATTTGAAATGCAACTGACCAGTAATCCGAGGGGACTCAATAACAGGAAGAGGGAAAGGAGTCGAAGAACAGACCAAAAGAAGGGTGGCAGAGTGTTAGCTTTAGTGGGGATGGGTTTGAAGGAAAGGTGGGCTCTGGTAGTGGTGTTTCACTATGGAAAACAAGAGTGCACCAGAATGCCGCGTGTGCCTGGGGAAAGGAAACCTGTGTCACAGTCTCCACTTGAAGGGTCCAGGAACGTAGAAATATAAAACTGTAAACCTGCAAAAACAAAAGCTGACGGTCATCAGCTCTAAAGGTTAACTGCTAACAATGGCTCTCTGCTTACAGCCAGCTCTCTGTCAACTTCCAGGGGTTAACTTGAAACTCCCCTTACCCTTTATAGCCAACAACTGCCTGGACCAAAGTTAACTTTTAATAGTTGTTTCTACGTCACATCTAGCATGCACCCCATGCCTGGTGCTTGCTTTTGCTATTAAAAAGAAGCTTGAAACCCACCCTCTTTGCCACAGCCTCAGAATCCTGAACCCTGGCTGTGGTCTCAGCTAGCTGATAGGCTGCTGTGCCCTGCAGAGATTTTCTTTCTCCTCTCTCTCTCTCTCTCTCTCTCTCTCTCTCTCTCTCTCTCTCTCTCCCTTCCTTCCTTTCTTCCTTTCTTTTTTTCTGGAATAAAATCTACTTCTGGTTTAACAGACTTTGGTGGTCTGTCCTCCATTATTGTGTGAGCCTGGACCCAACACACTCTCATCAAGGTGTCTGATGTCAGTCACAGACTCCTGCTGTATGGCATCTTGGGTGCAATGCATACACAAGAGTGCCAGCACACACATGGGCTTTGGTGCTTGTGGCATTCACTGTGGGGAAAGATCTGTTGACCTCTGTGTTCTGGCATTACGTCATTCTCTCTGATTTTGCACTTACAGAAGGCATGAAGGACCCGGATGACCAGGACACTGATGAGGGAAGATCAGGGTCAAGGAGTGAAGGCAGACGGTCTTTCAGATCCAATTCGAGACGTAAGTAGGGGTGCTATTATATGCTTTTTTGTTATCAAATTTAGGTATGATCATTTTGAAAGAGTGTCATCTGAATTTATAGACAGAAATGGTTTGCCTGTTTTATTCCCTTACAAACTCAACTGTTCCTTCAAAGTAGCATCTATGCTTTAATTTTATTTATTTATTTATTTATTTGTTTGTTTGTTTGTTTGTTTGTTTGTTTATTTATTTGTGTGTGTATGTATGTATGTATGTATGTATGTATGTATGTATGTATGTATGTATTTTACCTCCAGCTCCTAGCATGTCTCTCTGGATTTAGCTCAGTGGATAGAGGGCTGGCCTGGTATACCAGAGGCTTTGGGTTTGATCCCCACCATGGCCTAAAATGGAAGTGCAATCCCATCCAGTCCAGAGGTGGGAGCTCGAGGATTGGCACTTCAGGCTCCTTCTCAGCCTTAGCAGCGGCCACCCTGAGACCCGCTGGGCTACATTAGGGCCTGGCTTAGAGCAGTGAAAGAAATGTCGGCTGTCTACGTTAATAGCAACCTGCCTGAATACCTGCTCTCAATTTCCTCCATGAGATCTGCGTCTTTAGTGGACTTTGGGGTACAGCATAGTGGAAAGAGAGTGGGAGTTGGATTTTAAGCCCTGAGTCCACTGCTTGAAGATGCTTGACATTGGAGAGAGAAAAAAATTACACCTTTCAGAGCCTCCCTTTTCTAGCCCAGTTATTTATTTATTTTTATTTTATGTGTGTGACTCTTTGCCTGCATGTATGTCTGCACCAAACATGTACAGTGCCTGTATAGGCCAGAAGAGGGTATTGAATCCCGTGGAACTAGAGTTGCAGACAGTTGTTAGCTACTATGTGGGTACTGGATATCAAACTCTAGTCCTCCAGAAGAGCAGCCAGTGTTCTCAACTGCGAAGCCATCTCTTCGGTTCTTCTGGCCCATTTAAATGAGTTATTTGGGCATTAAATGGGGTGAGAAATGGAGGATTTCATAGGCTTCGAATGAGAGAGGTAAGGAAGTAGCCTTTGGTTGGCCCAGTCACAGGAAAAGAGCTCAGATATGCATAGGGAGTAGCTCTCCAGAACCTCCATGAGCAGAGCTGAGTCTTTGGCCCACTCAGGTACCTTCTTTCCATCCAAATGCATCCATCCTATGGAATTCTGTCTTGGGGCCCGGCCAATTGACATTGCTCAGACTTTTGCTCTCTTTATCTCAGTTTTGGACCTTGTCTCCGGTCTTTCAGCTTCATCTCAGATCTACTAGGTACTTTTGAGTACACTTGCTGTTTCTTCCTTGTTCTTCTGAAAGTCCTCCAGTCCAGGCTTTCATGGGATCGACACTGTGGATTTGAAGCATGTCCATGTTTGGACTTGAACTGAGTGTTGCCTAATACTTGAAGTCATTTCTATTCTTGATTCTCATTCTTCATTAGTTTACTCTGAAGCCAGTATTTTTGTTATGCCAAAAACACCCCCAGAGAGAGACCACCAAAGACCAAGGATGTCCAGAATGCAAAAGCAAGGTTTATTTCCGTTACCAGTCGCGCGACAGGGAACTCGTCTCAAGCACTCACTCATCTTAGCGCAGCGAGGCAGGGAGGAGTTACTCTTTCTTTGTGAGGCTGGCTTTTTAAGGGCAAAAATCATGAGTCCCTCCAGGTTGTGAGGGAGTTAGTACGGGTACAATTCTAATGGGCTAAATCTTCCCGGGCCTCCGTGTTATCTTATTTTAGTTTGTCCGTTTGTTCTGTTAGAACTTTTACAGCCCGTCTCTGGAGTTGAGAAGTGCCATCTCCAGCATTGGGACATCCCGTGGTTAATCAGTCACTGCCAAATGGCCTGGCTTTTGTCCGGCATTCGGGGCACTCTTTTGTTAATTAGTTGCTACCAGATGGCTGTACTTTTAAGTTCCTGGGGCTGGCGCCGTCATTTCTGGGAGCTTGAAACTGGTCTGGGTCTATCTATATTAAGATATCTTTGTCTAAGTTGTCTAAGTCTCCTTCATCTTAGAGAATAGAGTGAGGGTCTCACAATTTTAATTTATTCTTTTTTTTTATTTTTACCTCAGAGAGAAATTATCATACTCAGAGGTTACTCCTAAATAGCATTATGGCTCCTCAACCTAGCAGATCCTCTATAAATGTTAGTTGAAGTCCTGATAGCGGGATGCTAACATTCATGGCTGGCTCACAGTTTATCCTTTCTTGTTAGTATGTCTTAAGAGAAATTGACTGGAAATAAAGTGAAAATGGAGATGAACTTACAGAAAAGGCCTTTTGGTTTTTAGTACAAGTTTAAAACTGATCAAATAAAGTAATTCTAGAAAGTTTTGGATATAAAAATTCATTACATTTAAAGGATAAACAAATAAGAGGTTTAAGTTACTTTGGAAATAAGAACATTTAATTAAAATTTTATGAAATTACTGAAACCAATTGTTTTTAATATGTACCAAAAAAGCTCCAGAGGACATCATGGATGACCTCTATAACGATGAGGAAGAGTCATATTTTGATGATGACTTCGATTTGGAAGACATAGAAGAAGAGTCGATTTCATCTCAAGATTTTTTTCAGAGTGGCCGACGTGAGTGTGATTAGCCTTCTCTCAGTAGTTGTTGCTGTGTTAAGGCAAGTAGATGCTACATGTTAAACAGCTCTTTATATATGCAGAATATATATATATATATATATATATATATATATATATATATAT
>CABHPR010136893.1:29665-41983 GCA_902168415.1 Peromyscus melanophrys | reverse complement strand
TGTGTGTGTGTGTGTGTGTGTGTGTGTGTGTGTGTGTGTGTGTACACATACATGCATGACCCTGCATGATTTCTGAAGTAGGCAATTATGACTCCAGGAACTACTTCGCAACAAAGAGAGTCCTCTGGGAGGGTCCAAGTCCCTTCTCTGGAGGGCTGATTATCTGAGTCTGGGATGGAACATGAGACCATACATCTTTGCTCAAGGAAGCCCACCCCTGGGGTGTCTGTTAGCTGTCCTGATGTATGCTGGTGTCTCAGCATGGTCATTTACAGCACCCCTTCCTTGACCTAAACCACCCCAGTTTGGATAGTGCTAAGCATACTTAACAGAGCCCTGTTCTGAAAGGGACCAGACCACTCCTGAAGAGAGATACCCAACTCATCTCTGATGTCCCTTCAGCCTTTCCTAACATCCAGTTACCCACCTGTGATGATCACGATTACATTTGATATTTGGGTATGATAATGGCCCTTTCTGGTATGGTGGCTGTGAGGATTCAGTGAAGTGATTGTGAGTACCTGGTGTACCTGGCACAGAAGAGAGCTGCTGTTTGGTGATTGTCTTCAGTGAGAAACCTGCCTTTCTTCAGATAACCACTTGTGGGCCTCTAGCCACTTTCAAGATTCACTGACATTATATAGGAACCGAGTCTGAATCACCAAAATTTCCAAGAAATGGTTTTAGTGAACTATGCTTTTAGTTAATAATCTCAAGAACATGGTTTATTGGTCTGGGGATGTAGCTCAGGGATAACAAGCTTTAAAGAGCTTGCCTAGTATACTCGAGCCCCTGGATTTCATCCCCAGTACTACCACCATAAGAAAGAAAGAGGGGCTGGAGAGATGGCTCAGTGGTTAAGAGCACTGACTGCTCTTCCAGAGGTCCTGAGTTCAATTCCCAGCAACCACATGGTGGCTCACAACCATCTATAATGAGATCTGGTGCCCTCTTCTGATGTGCAGACAGAACACTGTATACATAATAAATAAATAAATCAAGAAAGAAAGAAAGAAAGAAAGAAAGAAAGAAAGGAAGGAAGGAAGGAAGAAAGAAAGAAAGAAAGTGTGCTTTCTCACAGCTCCCAGAATAAACTACCTTCATAGAAATCAGTTTGCAGATGTTTTTCTCAAATTTCGAGGTCATGGGGTTGTTTTTTGTTGTTGTTGTTGTTGTTGTTGTTGTTGTTGTTGTTGTTGTTTTAAGAATTGATGCGGGCGGTGGTGGCGCATGTCTTTAATCCCAGCACTCGGGAGGTAGAGGCAGGCGAATCTCTGTGAGTTCAAGGCCAGCCTGGGCTACAGAGTGAGTTTCAGGACAGGCACCAAAACTACACAGAGAAACCCTGTCTTGAAAAACCAAAAAAAAAAAAAAAAAAAAAAAGAATTGATGATTCATTTGCCCTGAAAGGCTTGAAGTATTGTATGAATCTGTGAAACACGAAGGAACAGGTGGTCATAGCTAACTCCTGACTACCTAGCTGCCAGAAACAGGGGACTTCCTGGCTTTTTCCCACTCCCTAAAACTTGAAGAGAGAAAGGGCACGAAATGAAACAGAATCCTGCATTTCTTTGTCAAATACACATGACTTTTCCTGGAGAGATGAACTCCCTGAACCTATGGGAGCCAGTCAGGTACAGCTGGAGGAAAAGCTCTCCATTTACTCATCCATTGAGCACACACTCTGGGCAAGGCTGGCAATGACTTCTACATGATACAGTCACTTCTCAGGCTCCTAATCCCCAGCCTAACTATAGAAACAATACAACTGACCTCCCCAGGCCCAATCTGTTCTTGATTATCCTCACTGGCAGTTCAGAGTTGTTTCTCTGCTGGTACCTGATCACACTGCTGACCTCTCTACGGTGGAGTGAACCTGGGTTCATCTTTGAATTACTTTCCAAAATGTGTATTCAGTCCTCGGTTGATTCATCCAGTCCTGTGGTTTTAAGTACTGTCTATACATTAACTCCAGATTTCTTATTCTACCCTAGATGTCTCCAATGTGGGCATAAACCATTCATGCAGCATTTCTTGAGTATGTCTACAGGCCTGTCGCACGTAAGTCTCAGACTAGATTGCTGCTGTATCCCTCCACACCTCACCTTTCCTTGTACAATCTTCCATCACTTCAAATTACACCTCCATCCCTCCTGTTCTTCAGATAGAAGAATCTTGCTTTGTCTCTGACCCCTTTATGTTTCATATCTGATCTATCAGCAATTCTACTTGAAATCGTATCCAAAATAACAGCCTGGCCCAAGTGGTGGCTACCTTCTGCATATATTATTCCATAGCCTGGTGGCTGGACTCCTTCCTTTCAGCTATCACTGTCCACATCTTCCCTCAGTACAGCCGTTAGAGTAAATCTGTTGAAATGGCCACCAAAAGAGTTCGCTTCCTTCCTGGAAGAATTAAAGTGTTTCCCACTTCCTTCCTCACAGAACACAAAACTTCACAGGTACACCCATGCTGCCTCTTCCTCGATGTGCACACACACAGTGTCGGGCCTTGTCTTCTATTTTTTTCTTTCCTCCCTGGTTTCCAGGCCAGGTACGCATCCTCCCATTCCTCTGTACTCAATACCTCCTGCTTAGCGTGCCTTTCTCTCAGATACCTCTCAGCCATCTCTCTGGGTGTTGGCTTTCTTAGACACACGGGTCATTAGAGCTGGAGGGGTACTTAGAAGCTGAAGTGCCTCCTTCACTTAACGTCTCTTGACTTGTGTATACCAGGGCTGAGACATCTGGATGACAGCCAAAGACTAAACTGATAATGACATCATGACCCAAAGAAATAATCTCCCATGATAATTATTTCCAGCACTAGTGACCGACTATTGTCAAGACTTATGATCTTTGGGTTTCATTTTTAAAAAAAATTTTTGTTGTTGTTGTTGCTGTTTTTTGAGACAGGGTTTCTCTGTGTAGCCTTGGCTTGGAACTTGCTCTGTAGACGGGCTGACTTCAAACTCACGGAGATCTGCCTGCCTCTGCCTCCCTAGTGTTTGGATTAAGGGCATGCACCACTACATCCAGCTTTATAAAATTATATTTTGCTGTGGGATGGTCTGTATGTCAAATTGCTCTGATTGGTCAATAAATAAAACACTGATTGGCCAGTGGCCAGGCAGGAAGTATAGGCGGGACAAGGAGGAGAAGAATTCTGGGAAGTGGAAGGCTGAGCCAGAAACACTGCCAGCTGCTGCCATGACAAGCAGCATGTAAAGATGCCGGTAAGCCACAAGCCACGTGGCAAGGTATAGATTTATAGAAATGGATTAATCTAAGATATAAGAAAAATTAGCAAGAATCCTGCCACGGCCATACAGTTTATAAGCAATATAAGTCTCTGTGTTTACTTGGTTGGGTCTGAGTGGCTGTGGGACTGGAGGGTGACAGAGATTTGTCCTGACCATGGGCCAGGCAGGAAAACTCAAGCTACAATATTTATTTTATTTAATGTGTTTGAATGTTTTGCCCGTATGTATGTCTGTGCACTACATACTTTCCAGGTGCCCACTGAGGTCAGAAAAGGACAAAGGATCCCCTGAAACTGGAGTTACAGACATTGTGAGCCACTATGTGGGTGCTGGGAACCAAACATGTGTCCTCTGAAATAGCAACAAGTGTTCTTAACTTTTGAGGCATCTCTCTAGCCCCAGGTTTCTTGATTTTTTTTTTTCTTTTTGGTTTTTTTCTAGACAGGGTTTCTCTGTGTAGTTTTGGTGCCTATCCTGGATCTCGCTCTGCAGACCAGGCTGGCATCAACTCACAGAGATCTGCCTGGCTCTGCCTCTCGAGTGCTGGGATTAAAGGCCTGCACCACCAATGCCCGGCTCCTGAATTTTTTTAAGGTTAGATTTTTTTTCTGCCACACAAACAAAGTAGAATGAATATATGTGTGTGTGTGTGTGTGTGTGTGTGTGTGTGTGTGTGTGTGTGTGTGTGTATGTGTATGTGTATGTATATATATATATTTCTTGCATTTATTTATTAAGTGTGTGCACATATATGTGTGTGCACGTTTGATGCTGAATTATGTCATGGCATTCATTTAGAGATCAAAATAAAATTTGGGGGAGTTGGTTCTTTCCTTCCACCATATGGGTCCCAGAGAGATAGAACTCAGGCAGTCTGGCTTGGAAGCAAGCTCCTTTACCTGCTGAGCCACCTCACCAACCCTGCTGGAGAAAATAACTTTTAAGGAAAACAGTTTCGGGAGACCTTCAAACTTGGGCCAGGACTTTTGACAGGAGACATGTGGGAAGAGAGCCAATCATGACATCATGGGAGATACAGCTGTGATGGAAATCTCGCCCTCCTGGAAAAGTTTGATCACGCTGTGCAGAGCAGAACCGGCTCTTGCCTCAAGGAGTCCGTTGGCAACATCTGGACCAAGGACTACTTATTGAAACAAGTGCTTGTTGGAGTGCGGAGCATAGGATGCTCCTGATGACTTCCAAGTCAGCAGTGGTGGATCTGCAGTCCTTGGTCCCTGTCACCGATTTGGCTAGATTAAGAGATGTCAAAAAAATTAAAAAAAATAAAAAAAATAAAAAATAAATTAAAAAAAAAAGAGATGTCTAGGACTGGTGAGGTGCTCCTGTGTGGTACAGGGTGGCTTATTTCTACAGAGTACAGGACTGGGATGGATAGATGTAGTCAGAAACTTCCAAACTGCTGCCCAGATTTTTTTTTAAAAAGGCATGGTGAAGAATAGGAAGAGTGTGCAGGCCTGCCTTCCCTGCTTTCTAAGCAAGTGCTTCTTTTTGCTGTGGCTAGTTTTCCAGTGACCTCAGACTCCAGCTTCTTCAGCCTTTCCACAAGAACTCAGTGCCGCTGACCTCCAGTGCCAGACTGGAGCCGCTGAGGTCCCTAGTGGGTTCTCTGCCTCAGGCATGCAGCTAGACATTGTCGAACTATCCAGGTCCCTATCATGGCCTGCCTGTCTTCCTAGCAAAGCCTTCTTGTGAACATCCAGCACGAAGTGAGGGCAGAGCCTGGCTCGTAAAGCAGGGTGAGACCAAGGATGAGCTTGGCTCCTGTACTTGGTTCTAGAAATTCTGAGTCAGGAGGGACTCGGGTTCACACAACATAACTCTCAAGGGTGATGCCACTAGCTTCATTTCAGAGACACCTAATTGTAACATCATTCATAACAGCCTCTTTGGACAAGTGGGGGGGGGGGCATTTTAATATCAAAATATTTACACAGCATGCAGTTTCCCTGTTTACAGCCCGGCAGTGACCACAGACACAACCTCTACACTACACTACACACACTACATAGCCCCTTCCTCAGATTGTCAGAGATAGAAGAAATGTTTCCTTTTCTTGTACGTGTGGTCCTCGAGGAGCAATGGTTTCACTTATGAGACTATAAACGGTGGGTAGGAGCTCCTCTCACACCTTCACTGGCATTTTGTTTTGTTTCTTAGCCGGAGTGGCCTGGAGCTTGATATGCCGCGGAGTGGTCTTCCCAACTCTGCCTTTGGAGTGGCGGGATGGGCACCAGCCACACTGGCTGGAAATCTTTTCTAAAGAGATAAACTAAAATGTGTAAATAGTTACAGACCTGACATATGAATCTTTAGTTAACAGAATTGCTTTCTTTGGTGCATGGACCTCTGGAGCGAGAGTCGGGCCAGGCATCCCTGAGTCCTGGGTACTTATTAGTGGCACAACAGGGATCAGATGCTGAGAATGCTGAGCCTCAATACCCCCCCTCCTACCCCTGCATCATCCCTCCAACCCCTGCATTCCTCCCCCACCCTCCACTCCCCTCCCACCCACCCCCACCCTCCCCACCCCCACCCTCCCCACCCCCCCCACCCCCGTCTCTGTCTTTCTCCTTTACCCATGTGGTAACATTGAGAGCATGAGTTCTAAGTTCTAACATGTTCGGGAGTAGTGGCAACAGGACAAAGTATGCCCAGAAGTTCTTTGGAAACCATGAGAGAGCACTACAAAAATGCAAGGCGTTGCCATTATCGCTGGAACTAATCACAGCAAAAGATCAAACCAAAGCTGACCTTAAGGACCCAGGCATGGTGGGACAAGCCTGCAATCTCTGTATCTGGGAGGCAGAGACAGGAGCACTGTAAGTCCAGGACAGCCAGACATACACAGTGGTGCCCCTGTTTCAAATAGACAAATAAAGGCTTGGGATGTAGCTCAGTTGGTAGAGCGCTTGTCTAGCATACCGGAAGCCTTGAGTGTGAACCTCAGCACCACATAAACTGAGTGAGGGTGGCACACCCACCCAGTAAAGTAATTCTAACACTGGGGAGGGAACAGGCAGGAGAATTAGGACTTGAGGTCGTCCTCAGCTCCATGGCAAGCTAGAGGTCAGCCTGGGCTACATGAGAACCTGTCAGAAAGGAAGGAAGGAAGGAAGGAAGGAAGGAAGGAAGGAAAGAAGGAAGGGAGGGAGGGAGGGAGGGAGGGAGGGAGGGAGGGAGGAAGGAAGGAAGGAAGGAAGGAAGAGGAAAAAGAAAGAAAGGAAGGAAGGAAGGAAGGAAGAGGAAAAAGAAAGAAAGGAATAAAGAAGGAAGGAAAGAAAAAAAGAAAGAGAGGGAGGGAGGGAGGAAGGAAGAAAAAAGAAAAAGAAAGGAAGCATTTATGCTTCAAAAAAGAAAGGAAGGAAGAAAGAAGGAAAGAGAAAGAGAGCGCAAGCTGATCTTAAATATTATTCTGGTTTTTTGTTTGTTTGTTTGTTTGTTTATTTGGTTTTTTGAGACAGGGTTTCTCTGTGTAGCTTTGGAGCCTGTCCTGGATCTCCCTACAGAGATCCACCTGGCTCTGCCTCCCGAGTCCTGGGATTAAAGGCGTGCGCCACCACCGCCCGGCCTTATTCTGGTTTGAAGTAAGTCTCCCTGTAACTCCTAGTCAGCCTCTGCAATCCCTCGGGGGTTACAGCATCATCTTTAAGATCTGCCAGAGGGCTGGAGAGATAGTTCAGTGATTAAGAACATTGGCTGCTTTTGTTGCTGTTGTTGTTGATTTTTTTTTTTTTTTGAGACAAGGTCTATGTAGCCCAGTCTGACCTCTAATTTATAACGTAATCAAGGAGGACCTTGACTCCTGATCCTCATGCCTCCTCTTCCCAAGTGTTAGGAGTACAATCGAACCCCTCCACACCGGGATCACATGGTGCTGGGGATTTAACTCCGCGCTTTGTGCAGGTTAGGCAAGGACTGTTATCAACTGAGCTACATCCCCACCCCACCCCCAGCCTTCAGGGTGAGATTTGAGATCTCCCTTGAGTTACTTGGCCCCTTGATCTTTCCGTAGGCCCTATTCTCTTCCTGGCTAAATTTCCCTGCCTCTTGCAATCAGAAATGCTGCCTCCCTCTAGAAAGGACCCTGCAGTAAGGAGGCAGGACCTAGAAAATGGGTACCACAGCCCTTGTGAATCTTTGCCCTGTCATTTATTAGTTGTCTGGTCATGGTAGGGTAATTTCATCATCCTGGGTACCAGTTTTGTCATCTCTAAGATGGACCGGCACCGACCACCTGTTCTGAGTCTTCCAAGGACCCTCGGGCATTCCCACTGGGACTACAGAGATGGGGGCAGCTGGGGTTTGCCTGGAATCCCTGCGGTGACTACAGAGAAAGACAAAGGCTCCTGAAAAGAGACCAGGCAATATTCCAGGATGTGTCTGGTTTGATGTGAAAGAAATCCAGCACCAGAAAGCTGAGTGACAGTAGAGTGACAGCCAGGGCTCCCTGGGGACAGCTAATGAAGACACCAAGGAAAGGGAGTCTGGGAAACTCGGGGAAGAAGTGGAGGGTGATAATCCCCAGCTGCCCCACGTACCAGAAACCAGTTTGGTCCTGTTTTACTTTTGTGAGCTGCTCATTAACATTTGAAGGAAGTGTCTGAAGTGGGACAGAGCAGTCTTTGGAGCCTTGCTGTGCATGCAAAGGAGGGGGGAGGGGTCCCAGGGGGCAGGGAGTAAAATCGCTTTGACGTCAGCCTGGGTTTTTAGAGTCTAGATCACCCACCAACCCTGGACTGTTCCTCTCTAGCCGAAACCAGAATTTGTCCCATTTACAAAGCCCAAGGGCTCAGCACCGGCCAACTCCGAAAACGTAACAATTTTAGAATGGGAAGAATGATTGTGATAAGAAAAGACCACATGGTATTAACTTAATCTCCACTACCTCTTAGGAAATAAAAAAGGGGAGCATTTGCTTCTTGTTAGAAACAGCGTGATTCAGAAATGGCTTAAAAACCAGATGCCGGTTTTTGGAATAAGCATTCCCTGAGTGCAACACAAAATGTATTAACAGAAGACTTCATGCAAAACAGTTTTCTTAATGTTGCACATTAAGAAAAGAACCTGGTTTTTATTTTACTGGATGAGAGATTATGGTTGTTTTTCCCCCCTAAGGGCCCCCTAATTAAGCAAATAGCTGTATTCCATGTACTGGAAAAATAGCCAGGTACTGGCTAAGAACCCATCTTACCCAGCTCCTCTGAGAGCTGCAAAGTGTCACGGGAGTGTCTGGAGCTCTCAGCACTAATGTCCAGTTACTAAAGTCTAAGCCCAGTGATTCCTAAGTGAACCGAACCTTAGCAATCCACGTGACTCACCCGGGGGTAAGGAATGTGAGTGTCTAGCACCAAGACTGGTAGCTTTGCAGATCATTTAGGAAGCATCTTTGTTCTCCCAGGATACCTCCTGCATTGCCGTCGGAGCCGAGGTCTGGACTGTAAACGGGCTCAGTGAAGTGGAAAGTAGCATCTGCTGTTAGAGTGAAAGTGTTGAGTCCGGAATAGCTCAGGGGCCCTTAGAGAAGCCTGAGGCAAAGACCAGAGTGTGTCAGAGAGGCGAGAGTGGACAGGCATCATTTCCATCCAGAGCTGCTTCTGTCCCTAAACGTTCATTTCCAAACTCTCTCATCTTCTCTCCTTCACCTCAACGTATTTCTGGCATCTTTCCTGGGAACAATCTCAGGCTAGTTTGAGTTTAGCTGTGGGGGTGGGGTGGGGTGCACAGCTGCAGAGCCGAAGATTAACATACACCCTCCAAGGGTACAGCATCAGAAGCCGGAACAAAAGCACCAGAAACAGGGAGTGAGGCCAGGGCCAGCCTGGGGAGCCAGAGCGGGCAGCTAGGATGAGGTCAGGACTCCACAGGACTGAAATGCCCATTACTCAATGCCCAGCAGGCTCTCCAAATTGTCTAGTCTTCAAAGCTGCTCCTCCCATGATGAGTCACCCAGGCCTCCAAAACCAGTTTTATTTCAGGATAACTGCGATGGACGGAAAAACCAAAAAGTAGTTGAACCACACTAGTTAGTAGCTGGGATTACTGGGATTAGTAGCTGAAGAAAATTGCTTTCACTTAACTGATAATACCATCCCTGTTTTTGAGCTCCGTGTCCTTGGGACAGACAATGAGCTTATCTGAGTCTCTGGTTTTCCTCCTCCTCAATCAGATAATGATGATCACCATAGTGATACAGTCTAAGGGGCTTCATCCAATTCACTGTTTTTTGGGGGGTTTTGTTTGTTTGTTTGTTTGTTTTTGTTGTTGTTTCCTTTTCTGCCAATTAAGGAACTAAAAGGCGGAAAACATCTCAGTGCAAGAGGCAGCAGCAGAGAAATCTCTAACACCTCAGACAGAATCAGCAGTTGAAGAAAGGTGTTTATTGAGGGTGAGAAGCCCTCACAAGCGTCAGGCACCCAGAGCAGGGGTGGGAACCTCAGGAGGCCAAAAAATCTGGTGTCTTCTCAAGGGCTGGGGGTTCTTATGTCTCTGAAGAGTTTTCCTCACTTAACTTAGAGTCGGTCAGTTTGAAGGAAGATAGGATGGTTGGTTGGCCCACAACCCTTCTGTAACATGTCGGGATCTGGCCTTGAACTTGTTGAGTCAGAGCATCAGCAGGGGGCCTTTGTTTTAAACTGGCAGGCTTTTGTCTCGGCTCAGGAGGGTGAGGAAGAAGCCCGCCATCTTGGAAGTTCAACACTTTTATTACCTAGCCATGGCCTACCAAGAAATCTAACTTCTAGTCTCTCAGTAGTGCTTAGTTCTCAGATTATTGCACAAATAGTGTTTGTAGGGTGCTTACAATAGGGTTTAGTACAAAATTTCATGGATCAAAGTGATGCTAGTTGGTGGCACACGCCTTTAATCCCAGCACTCGGGAGGCAGAGGCAGGTGGATCTCTGTGAGTTCGAGGCTAGCCTGGTCTATAAAGCGAATTCCAGGACAGGCACCAAAACTACACAGAGAAGCCCTGTCTCAAAAAAAAAAAAAAAAAATCAAAGTGAAATTTTAAAAATTAGTATGTATCATTTTACTAATGCATGCTTGTGAATCCATGTAAACCCAGAACAAAGGCTCCGTCTGCATTTGCTCCCAGCTGTGTACCAGTACTACTTTGTTTTGTGTTTCATTTAGCCCAGGCTGGCCTCTGACTTGCTATGTAGCTGAGGATGGCCTTTGACTTCTAATCTTTTTGCCTCTACATCCTGGGTGCTGGGATCCCAAGTGTTCACATCTGTTTCATTATGCAATGCTGGGGATGGAGCTCGGGGCTTCCTGTATGCTGTGGAAACACTCTATCAATGGAGCTACACCTCCAACCCTCAACTGTTTTTCATAGGAATAAACGGAGAAAAGGAACCACCCAGGTCCTTTTCACAACCCAGCCTGCAGAAACGGAAGACCGGGCCCCATCTCTACCCGCCCGAGAAGAAGAAGGTGAAGAAGCCATACTGGAGAAGGAACCCAGGAGCTATGCCGTGACACGGGTCTGCCCACAGACCTTCGGACTTCTGGTTTTTTACCACACAGGATGTGGGGTCCACATCTGATTGGAGAGGAAGTGCTAGTCTCTGAGTCAGAGACTAGCACAAGGGTGAGTGTGGCCTTGATCGGCTGTCACACATGCCTGGCAGGAAAAGCCATCGTTATAAGAAGCCGCTCTGCAGCACCTTGTGGTATTTGGCCAGTCTCCCTCAGCAGAGCCTGGGCTGTACCTCTTTCACAGTCCCCTCTCTGGTCTGGGGCTTTTTACTGGAAATGTTGGCATCCCTCTCCTTGCCCGCCCCCCCCCTCCACACCCTTTTTTTTTCTCGACAGTGGAGAACACCGGTGATGTCCTATCGCTCTTCGATGTGAAATTTTCCCCATGGTCCTTAGCACTGGGGAAGAATACCAACAACTAGTACTCCAATTTGATAGACATTAAAAGGAAAAAAAGAAATGGAAAAAACCCACAACAAAGTGCATTTAAATGGAGAAGAAAACCACTATGCCCACATTCAACTGAAGCAAGACAAAAAGCAACCAGAATGTGTTCTAGCAATGTTCATACCTGTCCCCTCTCTTAACCAGTGGTCCCAACTAGCCCAGCCAGGTCACAGGTACACCAGGTCCCACGGCCTCCGAAGGACACCATTTGTTATGAATTTGCACGAGTGGGAAACTCCAGCTGGCCAGGCCAGGGTATCCCACCCACCCACGCAGGGAAAACACGCTGGGCAGATGCAGCGGGGGCGGCGTGTGGAAAGTCATTCACACTCAGGTGCGGCATTCGCGTGGAGAGTTTATTATCACAGAGAGATGAAGAGAAGGATAGGAAAGAGAGAGACAAGGAAGAAAGAGAAGGAAGAGAAAACAGAGGTGTGAGCACCTCGTGGGGGGGGGGGGAGAGAGAGAGAGAGAGAGAGAGAGAGAGAGAGAGAGAGAGAGAGAGAGAGAGAGAGGAAGGACGGCCCCCAGGGGTGGGATTTCAAGATGTGGGTCAGAATATTAACGCCAATCCTACAAGCTTCCCTCTGCCCTGTGCCCTGTGCATGGTTATCTTTTACCTCTACAGGCTCAACTCCATTGCCTATGCCTACAAAATAATGTAAAAATACCTTCTCTCTTCTTCCCTCTCTAGTCCACCACTCTCCTGCCTCAGCCTCCAAATGCTGGTGTTCTGACTGCAAGCCACCACGCTCCAATTCCATTTCTTTACACAGGGTTGTCTGCTCTTGCAGTCTCATCCTTTTCTCAATTGATCGCATCGAGCCTGATAAGCACACCAGTCCTGGATGTCCACTGCTCCATCTGAACAGCCTGCATCCAGGTCTCCATCAGTTTCCAGTCCTTAGCTGGGTTCCTTCTGGGCAGCTTTCACTGACTCTTTTCCAGTCTGCTGAGATGCCTGGAGGAACTGCCTCAAGAAACAGCCCTCTTCTCTGATTGCCATAGGGGCCATCTCTCAATTCACGACTTTCTCTTACTTCAATAACTATTATCCTCAGTTCTGACATTTCCCCTGAAGGAAAGGTGAGGAGTTCTCTTCCCCCCCC
>CABHPR010136893.1:9468-23566 GCA_902168415.1 Peromyscus melanophrys | reverse complement strand
CACACACACACACACACACACACACACACACACACACACACACACACGCTCACACAGTAAATAAAGGTTCAAAAGTAGAAAAATACAATGGGTGTGATTCTATTAAAGAAGGGGTGGGGGGTGTGGCTAACCATTGTTGTTGTTGCTTTGAGACAAGGTCTTTCACTCACCGTGTAGAGGCTGGTCTTGAACTCCTGATCCCCTTGCCTCCTCCTCTTCAGGGACGGGATCACAGGTGTGATTCACACCTAGCATGAGTTTATTCTTAGATCATTATTTAGCAATGTATAATCCAAAGAACAAAGACTGGACGGATGTATTCTACCACAACAGAGGCAATGTGGGTGATGAGATGACTGTTCTCCATTCTTTGCTGCTGTGGGAATTGGTAGTTCAATAGAGTGGGCTGCGGAATGGCGTTGGGTGGGGTCAGATGACTTGCTTAGGCCCATGGAATGCGGTAGAATTCACAGTACACTTGTTTCAAGGGAAGCCATGAAGAGCCATCCTGTTTTCTGCTCACCCTTCTACATTCCTGTGATCTTCCAGGAGGAAAACTATCTCCCAGGAGCTTCCAGTCTGAGAGAAGTGAGAAAACACAGGATACAAATTAACCTAACTCACAGCCCAGACCCCGGTCTAGCTGAGTCCAGCCGTCATGCAGAGCTTCCGCAGGCCTGAGGGCCCCTGAAAGAAGATCTCAGCATTTATTGTTGAGAGTTGGAGAACTTGGTTGTTAGGCAGCAAAAGACTTCACCTTCATTATCATCTCTGGGAGTTAAGATCACCAACCTTTCTTGGGAATGCTTGTATTTTCCAAGAGTATTTGAGAGAATAACATGAGGACACATTTCCCACTCCATCATCCATTATAATGAAACAATAGCAAACCCATCCAAGCTGAACTTAAGAGCAGGAAAGCTGGAAGGCTGTTGAGACATCTTCTTAAAAGCATGTGTGCAGAGACCCCAATCTGGCAGAGGGAAAATGGCTCCCTACTGTGAAATGTGCCAGTCAGGTCTGCCACACTTCCAGAGGTGTCCCAGCCCATGCTGATGACACATTTTTCTCTGAACTCTCTTCACTCTGGACCAAATATCTTCCCCAGCCTCTGGACTCATCACTCTGCTCTCCAAATGGTGTCTAGCCGAGATCCCACACATGCCTAACTCTCTCAAGCTCTATATGGGGTGTAAGCTCTTTGAGGCAGGTACTTGCTTCAGGTCTGCCCACCCCTCTTTCCCAGGCCTGGGCAACAAGCAAACATTCAGTCACTATTAGTTGCATAAATGAATGAATGAACTCCTACAGCAACGACAACCAGAAACACAGGCTAACTTCACCGCCCCGAAGGCTGATGTTTTTTCCCAGCTGAACTGCAAAACCCCTTTAACATCAGAGCTACTGTGCTTATGTGGAACAGCTATTTCTTCTAGGCTGAACATAACCCTCACCATCATGAAGCAGAGCAGCTGTGGTGACCTATGGGAGGCCTCGAATGGCTTGTTGCCTTAGCAACAAAACAGATAGACATTTAGTCTATGCAATGAGAATGTTAACATTTCCTCTTGACAGGGGAGAAGGAGGATCATAAGACCGTCACAAGACCCTCCCCTGAGGTTCTAATCACCATTCCTGCCTGCCTCCCATCTGGAAGTCATTATATAACCATAAACAGTTGATGAGGGGTGGGATTCATGGTCCTACAAGCTACTCAGACAAACTTGCATCCTCCAAGCTGGACTTGACCCAGCGTTTCTTTGATCTACAGGCTGTGTCCCTATTGAAGTAAATGGACATTTCCACACATCCCCTCAGAAAAGTCACAGAACAGTTTTATATTCCCCTCCACTTTTAGCACCAATCTGGAATCCAAGATGACTTTATTGGCTGATTAAACAGCAAGTCCAACCAGCAAAATAAATTGTGACTAAAAGCCATCTTTCTCAAATCCCGAGAAACTTGAATCTAGGAAAAGAGTCTATTAGTTCTTATCCATTAGGTATTTTTTTGTTGTTTGTTTGGTTTTCGTTGTTTTGAGTAGGGTCTCCTATGTAGACCAGGCTGGCCTGGAACCTGTATTCTTGCCTCTGCCTCTCAAATGCTTCAGTCACAGGCCTGTGTCACCGTACACCTGTGTCATGACGTGGCCCGTGGTTCTTTTGTTTTTTGTTTTGAGACAGAGTCTCGATATGCAGCCCTAGCTGTTCTGAAACTCACTCTGTAGCCCAGGCTGGCCTGGAACTCACAGAGATCTGCCTGCCTCTGCTTCACTAGTGCTGGGATTAAAGGCGTGTGTCACTACACCAGGCTCAGCCTGTGGTTTTCAACCACTCAAGTTTAAGTCCCGTGTGGCGTCAGTATAGAAATTTTCCTGGATTTGGTTCTCCTCACTCTCCGAGTGTGGCTTCTCTACACATCTGGATTATAAGCAGGCTTCAGGTCTTATTCTCCATCCTGTCTCCCCTGCTCTAGCACCCTTAGAGAAGTATCCATGCCTGCAGAGCATCTGCCATTGATTAAAGACAGACCAGGCAGTGCAGCGGCCCCATGCCTCCCACTGTACCAGCCCCGCCAGTCCCTGCTGGACCGGAAGAAACAGTTCTGACTTAGGGCCAGTGACATCCCGCTTCTGGGACTTTCCTGGCCAGATGTGCATGCTGCTCTGTGTACCCCAGAGCTCCATCTCCTAGTGGCAATGAGACACAACAGGAAACGCATGCTTGGAGCTGCTCCAGCCTCAGTTTCGCTGTTCTGCAGGCCGGTGACAACTCCCCCTTTTTCTCAGGAGAGTCGTTCCCAGACCATTACGTGGGTTTCACTAGAACTTTTCCCACCAGGCTGTCCAGGGTGAAGTAGCTGTTCCTTATTTCTCCTTCACATGGGATTAGTATTGGGATGACTAATGCCCAGATCATCACTGCATTCGGAAGCAATTATCTGGAAACAAATTTATTTCCTGAGTCATCCAACTGAGGTAGCCTGTGTCTGTCTCTTTTCCCTTCTTTTTCTTGTTTGTTCCAGCATTAAGAAACTAAAGCTCCCGAAGTGGGCGTCAGGAAATTATGCATCTAGTTTACACGGATTAATGTTCTTTCTTTTTTCTTTTGCCTGTGTTACTCAGTCTGGCCTCTCTGAATCTCTGGTGTATTTTCAGAACACGGAGAGTTTCCAGGATTAATTTATTTGCCTTTCACTCTTTTGTGTGATGGATGACTAACACGCAATAGCTGGCCAGCTCCTGGCCCTCCTTCCCTTCTCTACCTTTTTGTAAAGACGGTGATGAGGAGAACGGGGGATAGAAATGGGCTAGGCAATATTGGCTAGAATACCCTAGGTGTAGGGTAAAAAAGACCCTAGAATAGTAACCAGTTTCTTTCTTGTGCTTCTTCTTCTTCCTCTTCTTCCTCTTCTTCCTCTTCTTCCTCTTCTTCTTCTTCTTCTTCTTCTTCTTCTTCTTCTTCTTCTTCTTCTTCTTCTTCTTCTTCCTCTCCTCCTCCTCTTCCTCCTCCTCCTTGGCTAAAAGCCGGAAACATCCTCGAGCCATTAGCAGCCTCAGCCTTGCCAGTGGTTAGAGACTCCAGACCTGGTGGGAGGTTCTGAGCCCTGAGCTGGTTCCTAAATGATTGGAGGTTACCTCTTCGGGAAGGGGGAATATTAGAATAGCAATAAAGGCACATTAAAGGAAACCACTAAGGGTCAAGAGACTAGAATGCCAGGCCTGGGGGAAGACCTAATGATCTAGTTGAACCAGGTCAATTTTCTGTCCGAGGGACCACCTGCAGGAAGGTGGGTTATATCCCAGCCTTGGCTGGACACCTTCAAAGACTCCAAGAAGCCACTGTCTCATGTTCCCCTTACTTATGGTGGGTCACAGTGCCTGGCTAAAGAGAGGCAGAATGATTTTCCCTTTAACATGGTACTACACTTTTCACCGTCTAGTGCAGCCCTGGGAGCAGCCGTGGGGTTTGGCCGGCTCTGCCCACCTGTCCTGACTCAGAAAGGTGAGACTTTTGCTTTTGTTTTTTTCTGATTCTTTCCTTCAGAACCTGTCTAGAACCTGACCATACTTCCTTTCTGACGCTTTAGTCTTTCTTACTTTTTCTCTAAAGGCCCCGCCTCCCTGTCGTGTGTCTGTCCGCTGCTGCTGCTGTGTGGACCTCCACACTAGTACCTGAAATAACTTGGCTTTTTTCCTTCCTCCTTTATTCTCCTCTTCTGGGCAGCTGCTGAGATTTACAGTTCGCCTGTCCTGGGGGGGGGGGGTGCGGGGGGTTTCTATTAAACCCTAATAACATGTCCCCACGTTATTTTATTAAGGAGACTAAGAACCCCAAGAAGCAGCCCTGATTTCCCTGGTACCAATGGAACCTTTTCTTGTCATCTTTCTATGCTGTATTAGTTTCCTTTGGCTGCTGTAACGTGTGTAATCACAAACTAGATGGTTTACAGCAATGTGAGTGGGCTGGGGGATGCAGCTCAGTGGTACAGCTCATGGCTAGCATGTACAAGATCCCAGGTGAGAACTCCTGCACAGAAAAAGAAACAAAAACAAGTCACAGCCACAAACCCCAGTAAGCATCCCCTCATAGCTCTAAAGCTCAGAAGGCTAAAATCAGTACCACCGGTAGAAATCAAGAAAGGGGTCAGCAAAGACTCTTCCTCTCAGTCTCTGTCTCTGTCTGTCTCTCCCTCTCTCTCTTTCTCTTACCTCGTGTCCTCCACCCTTCACTACTGAGTTTGAGTAAAGGGCCTTGAACAGGCCAGGCAAGTATCCTACCACTGAGTTACCCAGCCTTGGCTGGACACTGTCCCTTGTTACTTATGATGGACGCTGGCTTTCTTGACCTATAAGCATATCACTCCTATCTCTGCCCTGTGGTCACACGGTCATCTCCTTTGTGGTTTTTGTGTCTAGTTTCCCTTTGTTTCTCTTGCCCAAGGACACATCTCTTGGTAATTATGGGAGGTACCCACCCTGGTACCACCCATTATCTCCCCAGGCAAGAGCCTTACCTATGTGGGCAAAGACTGCCTTTTCCTTGAAAGGCAAGATGAATGGATCCATAAAACAGGACCAGGCACCTCTGGGTGAACATGGTTCAATTACATGATTTTCATCCCTTGGCCCCTACAATGCACAGAATATTTTCTATCTAGAGAATAAAGTTGGTGAGTGTCTCCGTCAATATTCTATTGCTGTGAAGAGACACCACGACCACAGCAACTCTTATAAAGAAAATATTTACAAAAAAAAAAAAAAAAAAAAAGGCTGGGCGGTGGTGGCGCACGCCTTTAATCCCAGCACTCGGGAGGCAGAGCCAGGCGGATCTCTGTCAGTTCGAGGCCAGACTGGGCTACCAAGTGAGTTCCAGGAGAGGCGCAAAGCTACACAGAGAAACCCTGTCTCGAAAAAAAAAAAAAAAAAAAAGAAAGAAAGAAAATATTTAATTGGGGATTGCTTACAGTTCAGAGGTTTAGTCCATTATTGTCTTGGCAGGAAGCATGGTGGCACGCTGGCAGACATGGTGCTGAGGAGGGAGCTGAGAGACATTGGGCTGGCTTGAGCATTTGAAAGCCCAAAGCCCACCCCCAGTGACACACTTCCTGTGACAAGGCGACACTTCCTGATCCCTGTCAAGTAGCACCACTCTCTAATGACCAAGTATTCAAATAGATGAGCCTATGGGAGTCATTCCTCTTTAAACTACCATGGAGAGGAAGGTCACGGGTAAAAGAAAAACAAATGTGAAGGAAGCAGAAGATAAAGAAGACGACTATTTGGATGTTTCCTGAAATGCAGGGACCTCCTTGGCACGGTGTGCACCTCTGCAGAAACATGGGCTGCTGGAAACCACACTACTTTGGAAGCAGAAGTAGTTCACCATTGGTAATGCCCTCTCCCAACCTTGGGCAGCGTCTTAGTTAGGATTTCTATGGCTGTGAAGAGACACCATGACTACGGCAACTCTTATCAAGGAAAACATTTACTTGAGGCTGGCTTCCAGTTTCAGAAGTTTCAGTTAGAAATCAAGTGCCCCATAGCTGCCGAAATAGCTCAGTTGGGAGAGCGTTAGACTGAAGAAATCAGGTGCCCCACCAGCCTGCCCTTCAGGGACTCAGCGCTGGCAAATACCAGACACATGGTCACCCGCCGCTAAGTGTGGCAACATGGGTACCCTTTAAAAGGTCCCTCCAGACATCACAGCCCTCTCTTTTCGTTCTTTCTGTCTTCCAGTCACTCTGTCCCTGTCTGTCTCTCTGTCTCGATCTCTATTTCTCCTCTCTCATGTCCCCGCTCCAAGATGGGCTTTTGTTCTCCCTTCCCCCCCCCCCCCCCCCCCCCCCGATAGATCTCTCCTGTGAGATCTATTGCTTGGTGTGACATCGATAAATCCTAACAGTTTAGCCCATTATTGTCATGGCAGGAAGCATGGCAGTATGTAGGCAGACATGGTGCAGGAGAAGAAGCCAAGAGCTCTACATCCTGATCGGTAGGCAGCAGGAAGTGAACTGAACTTGAGACCTTAAAGCCCACCCCCTAGTGACACACTTCCTCCAACAAAGCCCAACCCACTCCAGCAAGGCCACACCTCCTAATGTGCATTCAAACCCATGAATTTATGGGGACCATTCCTATTCAAACCACCACAGGCAACCAACCTGTCACTGACCTCTTGCCCAGCCTGGTTCACTCTTTGACCATGGCACAAAGGGCTGGGGGAATGAGGTCGTTTCCAGGTCAGTGGAGTCAAGAGTTCAGGATGAGCAATAGCTAATGTCCAGAGCGGTGTCCTCACTCACCCCATGGCTGTGGCAAGGTCCAGCTGAGTCCTCATTTCACTTTTGGCCTTCCCAGAACCCTGTCCACTTCTCCACCGTGGTTCTCTAGCATTCCTATTAATCCCACGAGACACCCAGGATTCTGCTAGATTATTCTTTTCCATGTGTTTGCCTCAGCTGGCCTCCATTGTTTGTAACCAAGAACCTTCCCTAACCTAGAAGCTTCCGGCTGGAAGGCCCGCCCTACACACGTGGGCAGCAGGCCTCTACTCACAGCAGAGCTCCTCACTGCAGGGGCACAGGCCGGGGAAAGAAGAGGGCTGAGCCCTACTCAGGTTCTGCTTCACAGCTGGCTCATACTATGGGTCACTGAGCACTGTTTGACACAGAAAACCTCCCCAGGATTCTCTCTCTCTCTCTCTCTCTCTCTCTCTCACACACACACACACACACACACACACGTGTGCACACACACACACATACACTGAGACATGCACACATATGTACATACACAACACTCACATACACTCACACACACACATATATACATATATACACACACATACACTCAGACACATACATGTATATACATATATACACACAAACACTCACATACATACACTCAAACACACACACATATATACATATACATACAAGCACACACACCTGCACATACACATATATACACATACACACATATATACTCACACACATATAAACATATACACATGCACACACATATATACATACACACACATATATAAATGAATACACACACATAAACTCACACACACGTATATATACATACACACATACACTCATGTACACATATACATATATACACACATACACTCAGACACACACACATACACACATATACTCACACATATATACATATACACACATACATTCACATATATATGCATGCACACACACATATACATACACACACAGTGCTGGAGGACAAACCTAGCTCTTCACATATCCTAAGCAGACATGCCATCACTGAGTAAGACACCTAGCTCATAGAAAAATAAAACTTTTTTTAGTAGCAAGGATTGAGCGCAGGGCCTCATGCATGTTAAGCAAGCGCCTTACCACTGAACTAGATGCCTAGCCCCCACAGAAAACATTTTCAATGTCCCCCTTGCTATCCTGAAATCAGATTTACATATAATTTTTTAAAATTATTTTTTAAAGGTTTTTGTTTTGTTTGAAACAGGGTCTCTCTGTATAGCCCAGGCTGTCCTGGAACTCACAGAAATCACCTGCCTCTGCCTCCCGAGTGCTGGATTAAAGGTATGAGCCTACACAGAGAAACACTGTCTCAACAACCAAACAAGATTTTTAAATTATTTTATGTGTATGAGTGCTCTGCCTGCATGCATGTATATGTACCACCATGCACATGCAGTGTCCCCAGAGGCCAGAGTAGGGCACTGGGCCCCTGAACTGGAGTTATATGTAGTTGTGAGCTGCCCTGTGGTGCTGGGAATTAAACCCTGATCCTCTGCAAGGGCAGCCAGCGCTCTTAACCCCTGACCCATCTCTCCACCCCTTTCATGTAATTTTAACAGATCAACATGATATGAAGGAAAATTTTAAAAAATATATTGACAAGTTATTTGCATATAAAAGCATAATATAGCTAGTTGGTGGTGGCACACATCTTTAATCCCAGCACTCAGGAGGCAGATGCAGGTGATCTCTGTGAGTTTGAAGCCAGCCTGGTCTACAGAGTGAGTTCCAGGACAGCCAGGGCTGTTATACAGAGAAACCCTGTCTCAGGAAGGACATAAAAGCATAATTTAAAGGAAATAAAGTCCTCCAATGGTGTAAATGCACGTGCATGACTACTAGGGAGTCCTCCAAATTTGTGTCCCCTATATATTGAGAGGCATGGCCAATGAGTATAGCCCAGGTCATGATTAAAGGCTTTCTGCAAAATACAATATATAGGTGAACATACATCTATGTGTAGATATGTGCTCAGAAAGAGAGCATGTTCTGTGACGTAGTGGACGTGGTCACCTCTGAAGAAGGCAGTGGTCAGAGGAGTAAGGAGGGGGAGAGGAATGTTTACATTTGCACTCTGTCTTGTGTCCTTTGCATCTTTAATTTTTTTGGTTTTTGTTTTGTTTTGTTTTGTTTTGAATTTATTATACACACACACACACACACACACACACACACACACACACACACACACACACACACACACACACGGGTTCTGCCTGCATGTATGCCTACACACCAGAAGAGGGCGCCAGATCTCATTATAGATGGTTGTGAGCCACCATGTGGTTGCTGGAAATGGAACTCAGGTCCTCTGGAAGAGCAGCCAGTGCTCTTAACCTCTGAGCCACCTCTTCAGCCTGCCCTTTGCATCTTTAATAAAATCCTTGTTTAATAAAAACATGAAGTAAACGTGAAAGTGAAAACAATATGGCAATGACTCTGTGTTCCAAGAACCTCACTGGAGCAGGCTGGGGAGCCAGGTGAACTTGCTGGTGAAAACTGTGGCTCCGGGCAGGAGAGAGCATTTTCTGCCGTGGTTGATTTTGACCTGTGGTCTTCAGCAATGCCAGGTGTGTGGTCCGGAAGCCGTGGGACTTCCTTACTGCTAGTGTGGCCTCTGGGTTTTGTGTCAATACCACTGCATACCCGTGGGAAGTGCTGGCCTGCAAGGGTGACTGCTGACTTGCACACACTCAAGGACTCCTCAGGCCCCAGACTTGAGTTCCAACTCACTTGCCGCGTGGCAACCTCCAAGCCAAACACATGAAGGTGGTCGTCCTTGGGCTTGTTCACCTGACAGTATCGGTCACGGACCACTGAGGTAAATCGAACAGTTCTGTGATCCCTGCTACGAGAGAGTGCTGCTATGTGGAAACGACACTGTGTTTAAGTTCCCGCTCTGCAGCTTAACAAACATTCACTGAGTTTTGTTTCCCCATCTGTAAAATGGGGAGTGATGCATTTACTCTAGAGGACTTGTCAGGATAAATTGTCAGTGCAAATCAAAGTGCTGGCTGCTTGCTCTTTGGGTCTGGTTATTGGGATCCTCAGTTTTATATCATTTCACTATAGTCTAAATGTCTGGACCACTGCCCCCAAATTTGCATATGGAAATCTCTAAAGGAACAGAACCAATAGAATGAATGTATCTTTGAAAAGGAGATTTATTAGACTGTTTACAAGATGTGGTCTGGGCAGTCCACCGATGGCTGTCTCATACGGGAGAGGTTGAGAATCTGGTAGTTTCTCAGTCAATGAGGCAAGCACATGGTACACATACATACATGCAGCCAAAACACCCGTAAATATTTAAAAAATCTGTTCTAGCTAGTATTTCGCAACACATATATTTTCTTTCTACAACATCCTTGGGAATAATGAACTTCATTGTACACTAAAGAAAATATCATTAAATTGATGTGGCCACCACAAAGCTTGTCTGGTATTTGAATGCATGCACACGCACACACCACACACACATACACACACACACACACACACACACACACACACACACACACACACGCACCGTTGGAGGCAGCTAGTATAAGAAACTGGCTCATGTGTATCCTCAACGGTTCTCATCTATGTTATATTCAACCTTTTGCTTTTGATTCTGACAGGGTGCAGCAATATACCTTTAGCACTTGTCCTGGTTAGTTTTTTTATTTTTTTGGATTTTGTCCATTTGACACAAGCTAAAGTCATTTGCGAAGAAAGAACCTCAGTTGAGAAAACGTCTCCATCAGATTGGCCTGTAGGGCATTTTCTTGATTGATGATTGATGTGGGAGGGCTCAGCCCACTGTGGGTGGTGCCAACCCTGGGCTGGTGGTTCTAGGTGGAATAAGAAAGCAGGCTGAGCAAGCCAGGAGGAACAGGTCAGTTAACAGCGCTCCTCCATGGTCTCTGCTTCAATTCCCGTCTTGTGTTTCTGCCCTGACTTCCTTTGATGATGGACTCATGTGAAAGTGTAAGATGAAATAAACCTTTTCCTCCAAAGTGTCTTCTGGTCAGGGTCTTTTATTACAACAATAGAAACCTAAGTAAAACAGGGCTGTTTGTTCGTGGTTCATTTGTTTGCCAGGCTCATCTGTGTTGTGGTAGTTGAAGCTTACTCGAGTATTCTCTTCGCTGTTCATACCCCCCCCCCAACACACACACTTATGTATATACACCACTATTTATTTATCCATCCTATTTTTAAAGTGCATTTGAATTTCCAGCTTTGGGAAACAGCCAGTACCGCAGGGTACAGTGTTTCTATTGACTGGGATTGTAAGATAGAGCGTTGGGTATTTGAGCTCACAAATAAAAGCTGTTTGCCCAGACAACGGAACCAAGTGAGCCTCTCCTGATGCTTTTGTTCATTCTGAAATGGCTCCAGTTCTGTGGGAGAGGGAAGAGAAAGGAAGGCTGGGACAGAGAATGGTTGACACTCAGGTCAGCCGTCATCGGTGAGTGTCTCCAAGGCAGCTTCTAACTCAGCCTGCCAACTTGATCTAGGTCCAAAGCTTTTCAAAACAACTACCGAACATCCAAAGGCCCCGCCCAGCGGCTTTCAACCATTTTATTGGTATTTAAGGAGCAATCCAAGAGAGGGTAACCAGCCAGTCTATCCACAGCCCTGTGAGGTGCTGGACAGAGTTCTGACCCGCCTCTAGGTGTCAGAAAAGGGCCAGTCCCACCTCATCAGAAGATATTCAAGTTGGAAGGGACTTGAGGGCAAACCCAGGATGAGGACACAGAGTCCCAGTGGACTGCTCAGGATCACGAGGGAGCCAGGAGGGAGGGCAGGTGTTGATTGGGGAGTATGTCTTTAGTTTCAGGCTTGTTTTGTTTTTCTTCTACTGGGCTGCCCCATAATGGTACCTTACCTCTCCACGATGTGTTTGCAACACATCGCTGCTGTATTTTTCTGATTGTAACATTTCCCTCTGCCTAAAATGGTGCTACCCCTTTCTTCCCTGTTTTCTATTTAAAATTTTTTAAGTTAGTATTTCTTTACTTACGTTCCTGTGTGTGAGTGCAGGTGCACACGTGCTGTGGCATGCATACGAAGGCTGGAGCGTAACCTGGGATATTAGTCCTCACCCTCTGACTTTTTGAGACAGGGTCTCTTGGTGCCTCTGTCTATGCGAGCCTAGCTGGCCTGAGAACTCTGGGATTCTCCTGTTTCCATCTACAATCTCGTCACAGGAGCTCTCGGGGTCACAGAGGTCCCCTACCGTGTCTGACTGTGCGTGGGTCCTCAAGCATGTGAGGCAAACACTTTACCCAGGAGCCGTCTCCCCATTTTCTATTTTATACATCTGTGTCTGGAGAATGAGATCTGGATAGCAGAGAGGGAATTCATGTTCTGGGACCTTTAGGAGCTAGAGTTAATACATAATGGAGATATTATGAATATACACACGTGCCCACTGAAGGGACTCTAGTCACCGGAGCTTAGCAAGCGTGGCTCTGGCAGGCCTTGTCCTCCCCCATTCCCTCTGCCTTGCTCAAAACCATTAGACTACATTCCTAAAGCTAGCCACCAAGGTCTATTCCCTTATTTGGCCACTTCCTCCTCCTGAGGCTGACTACCAAAGTCCAGCAATCAGAAACTCCCTTTAACTCACCTAATTAACATGCCCAATTAAAATTAAACACCTTATCCTAACACGGGGTTTCCCCCTTTTACCTTTATGAATAGTCATTTGCCTATGTGCCCTGTCTGTCTCCTCTCTATCCAGAAGCAGTCCTTTGTCCCCACTGCTCGGGAATACCCCTGCCCCCTTCCCCTTCTCCCTCATCCTCTATCTCCTCTGCCACCGCATCCTAGCCCATTCTAACGCAGACCTCCCCTCTTTCTCTTCTTAAAAATGACACTTGCAAGGTCATTTGCTGCTATTTTTCCACCTGAGTCTGAAAGCAGCCTCTTTAACTCTCCTTCTCTGCTTAATAAAGGATCTCTCTGTGAAAACAGGTGTTTGGGTGTGATTTGTGCCTAATCCGGTGTCTGGAAGGGAGCCCCCACTGTTCGGGAATCCCCTTCAGGCCAGCTATCAAAGTATTGGAACCCAGTAATCAAAAGCCCCCTTTGGCTCACCTAATTAACATGCCCAATCAAAATTAAACAGCTAATCCTAAAAATGGGGTTCCCCTTTTACCTTTATAAACTGCCATTTGCCTATGGATCATGTCTGTCTCCTCTCTCTCCAGAGGCAGTCCTTTGTCCTCAGGACAAATACCCCTTCTCCCTCTCTCTTATCCCCTTCTCCTTCTCCCTCATCCTCTATCTCCTGTCTTTGTCTCTTATTCCCTGCCCTCTATCCCTTGGGGGCAAATAAATCTCCTTAGTGCTGAGAACTTGGTGTTGGGTTGCCCTGAGTTGATACCCGTTCCTTCAGTCCCTAGGCAAATAAATTTTAAACTTCAGTTTTAAAACAGACATGTGGAGTAGATGCTGCAGTGTGCTCCTGTGCAGGTGTTTAGAACTAAAAGGAGATGCTCAAACCAAATGAGAGTAATTAGACGTTAACTGCTGTTGAGTTATGGTTTAACTGCCGCTCATAATTTGAATGACAGCATTTAACTCTTCTTGCAAATTCTTATCAGGAAATGCTTATGTTATAATTTACAGAATTTCAATGCAGTTCATTTCTTTCTAAAATTAAATTATTACATTCATTTATTGTGTGTGTGCATGCATGTGGGTGCATGCATGCACACAGCTGTAGCTGGAGTTTGCCCCAGTCCTGCCCAGCCCCACGGACCCCACAACCACTTATAAAATAATCACTCAGAAGCTCGTATTAATTAAACTGCTCGGCCGTTAGCTCAGGCCTACCACTGTCTAGCTCTTACACTTAAACTCAGCCCATTTCTATTAATCTATACCTTGCCACGTGGCTCGTGGCTTACCGGTTACTTACATCTTGCTACTCTTCGCGGAGGCAGCATCTCCTCACTCCACCTTCTTCCACCCAGCACTCTCCTCTCTCCTTGTCCCGCCTACACTATCCTTCCTGCCTGGCTACTGGCCAATCAGCGTTTTTATTTATCAATCAATCCTAGCAACATGTATTCACAGCATGTATGTGGAGGACAGACAACCTGCGGGAGCAGATTAAGCTGACACTGAATACAATGTGTTACATTATTAATTTAGCAATTAACTAAAAGGGGCTTCCCGGTTACAGTCACACACTGAGGAATGGCATCTATAGGTAGTTATGCCAGGCTGTTGTAGAGTTCCTATTCTTTCTTTAATTAATTTATTTATTTATGATGTATACAGTGTTCCACCTGCATGT
>CABHPR010136892.1:19620-52459 GCA_902168415.1 Peromyscus melanophrys | reverse complement strand
ACACACACACACACACACACACACACACACACACACACACACATTTGGTTTTTCAAGACAGGGTTTCTCTGTTGTTTTGGTGCCTGTACTGGATCTCACTCTCTAGACCAGGCTGGCCTCAAACTCACAGAAATACACCTAGTTCTACCTCCCGAGTGCTGGGATTAAAGGCATGTGCCACCACTGCCAGGCAGAAAATATTTTAAGTGTATCTGTATTAAATAAGTTCATTTGCTTTGCCCTTATTCCCTAAACACAGCAGCATAATAATCATTTGCATCATCTTAAGTATTATAATGAATCAAAAGATGAGTTAAAGTATACAGGAGGATTAGTAGAGTATATGCAAATGACTTGAGTATTTGCATATTTTGGTATCCATGAGGCATCCTGACGCAATTCTTGTAGATTCTGAGAATCAACTACATATTGTTGAAATGGGTCCTGCACCTGGAGGCTTGTCAATAGTGACCTGACAAGGAAAGAGAGGACAGAAATAAGAAAAAGGCTGGGGTTCTCCTCTCCCCTTTCTCTAACTGGTGGTGTAAGGAGCAAAAGGACTTCTCCACAGTCCTGGTGCCCGTCAGAAAGGCTGTTAATGGTTCTACTTTGGTTTGGTGGCCTCCAATCCCAGCGTTGGGGACATTCCTTGTCTCTGGGTAGGTATCTGGCCCTGGTGGTAAGAACTGAGTCTTTTTTCTGTTATTCTCCACATTGTTTCGTCAGCCACGAATTGGCAGCTTAGATCTTCCATCAGCTGTGTACCCATTTTCCTAGTTGAATTTCTTCTGGTTTCAAATTAAGTCATCTTGTTCCCTGGAATGACCTCTAACTGATGCCTAGCAAAGCTTTTGTCATCTAGGTTGTGTATCAGGCTCACTAAGTCTGGTGGTCAGGTGAGGTCCCCAAAGTATAGGCAAAGCAAAACACTGAGCTTTGGTCAATTTTGCAGTTACTCATTTTGTTCCTCACATCCCCAGAATCTGATATTCACAAATGAGTAAATAATTGAAAAAGTACAGAGCCTGGAGCTCTTCCATCTAAACAAAGGTCTCAGCAGCAAAAAGAGAATGAAGGAAATTCCAGCAGAGTCAAATGAGTAAATGTTCAGCGCAATGAACACTTCACTGAGGTATCCCAGTTAGCATTATAGGAGAACTTGCCTATTCCAGAAGTCACTGATTGCCAGGTGGCCCAGATTTCACAAGAGGGAATAGACACTGAGCAGAGTAGGAAAGAGAGAAACTATCCAAACACTAGACATCAGCTGGCCCTAATAGAGGACACACTACATACAAGGTAGTGTCCTCGATACCATCATGTGATTTAATTCTAAGCACACCACCATGAGATATACTTCACAAATATTTGAAAATTTCAATTGAATTTTTAACTAATAGGAGGATATAGCACAGGAAGTTTAACTGCCGTGTCTAGAACCGCGTAGTTGGTGAGCTAAGGGGTGAAAATTCAGGATAAGATCACAGGGTCCTCAAACTAAATCACTGCCCGGAAATGAGTCAAACCAAAGAGACATAAAGTAAGAGGTAATATTGCTATTAATAATGGAGCATAAAATAGCACTTCTCTTTCTTTTTCTCTTTATCCAGTGTTTCCTGGTTACGTTTATAGCATGTCCTGTGTGTTAGTCCCAGGAAAAACCAGTCACTCTGTAATGGGGACCATGCAGAAGTGAGTGGCTTTAATGGGGAGACAGGATAATTAGCAGCGGGGGGGGGGGGGGGTCTGTTCTGTTATCAGAGTCTGGGGTGATTTTTCAGGCTTGATGACTTTGCAAGGCTGGAGACTTGCTTCCTCAGGAAGAGGGAGAGTGACAGAAACATTTCCTCTCTGGAGACAGGATTCAGCCAGACCCTGGTCATAGGGGAGGGACTTCACCCAGGCACAAGCCAGCCTGGAGCTCTAGCGACTGCACTCTATTAACCTAAAGCGTGCTTTCCACATTTGTCTGGTCTTATAATGGGGCCAGCAATGAAAAACACATGAGTGGACATTTAGATGATATGAAAATACCAAAGATGATAACGGGAAAATTGGTGGCCATGGTGGAAACAAAGAAAATTATACTAGAAAATACCATTCTGCTTCTAGCTTGTTTTCTTCTTCTTAAAAACTCACTTATATATTGTTGTGTTTGAGGGGATACACACATTAGAGAACAACTTTGTGGAGTATGTTCTCTCCTTCCACCTTTACGTTGGTCCCAGGGATTGAACTCAGGTCATCAGTCGTTTCTTTCATTTTTTCTATTTTTTTTCTTTCTTTGTTTCTTTTTCTTCCCTTTCTTGGTAGTCATTTTATTTTCAGTTTATTTTATTTTATTAACTTTTTTTTCATTTATTTTACATACTGACCACAGTTTCCCCTCCCTCCTCTACTCCTGTCCCCTCCCCCAGACTCCCATCTACCTCCTCCCCATCCACTCCTCCATTCCTCCACCTCCATTCAGAAAGAGGCGAATCTCCTATGGGCTTGAACAAAGCATGGCACATCATGGGGTAGGACCTTGAGGTAGGACCAAGCTCTTCCCCCTGCTAAGGGCTGGATGAGGTAATCCAGGATGGAGAACAGGTTCCCAAAGCCAGCTAAGAGCCTGGGACAGGTCCTGATCTCACTGTTAAGAGCCTTACAAACAAACCAAGCTGCACAACTGTCACACACATGCAGAGGACCTAGGTCAGTACCATGCAAGCTCCCTAACTGTTGGTCCAGAGTCCATGTGCTCCCAGGAGCTGAGGTCAGCTGTCTCTGTGGGTTCCCCCATCATGCAGGTCGTCAGTCTTAATGGTCAGAATTTTAACCACTGAGCAATCTCACTGGCTTAATAAGGATGGTAGGTGTGTGTGTCAGAGAGAGATACATTTGTACAAACTCTCCTGTCAAAGTGACAGCAATCCAACTCAGCTGGCATAAAAGAAATGAAAAATGCTATCAATTGATGACAGATTTACACTTAAAAATCAGAGTGTCTCCCACAGCCTTTCTCTGGGTATCCTTTGAATAAAATCCATCATGATAACCCAAGATGGCAAAATAGCTTTCCACAGCTTCAGTCTAATTTACATCCCTCGGATCAGTGCCAGGAGACAGACAGGATCTCCTATTCCCACATCCTTCTTTACTTCCCCACAGACTTGCTAGTCCTTCAGCAAAACTACTGTTTTATTGTAAATGGGTGAATGTTGGTCCATGCTCATCCGACCAGTTATGCTAGTACCCTGGGACATAGGCATAGAGTCACATGATCACTGAAAGAAGAAAAGACTTCAAGAAACATATGAACGATTTTTTGGCAAAAAAGAGAGAAGATACTGGACATCACAGCAGCAAATGATGAGGAATGGGCAAAGTCGAATGTTTTTAAAGTATGGAGTTACAATAGATGATCTGGTGGGTTGTCTCAAACACGGTAGAAAGAAACCAAACCAAAATCTCTTACTTGATTCATTTATTTCTCCTTCCGTTCACCAATATGATAGGCATTTATTTACTTGACCCACTAGCAAGATTTGATTCTTTCATTATGCATCAACATTCTCTCTTTTCTACCAACCCCAGGAGATGCTTCCAAATTCAGAGTAGCATGGAATAAAACTCAAGATGTTACTGGGCGTTGTGACCCAAACCTCTATTCCTAAGACTGGGAAAGCTGAGACAGAAGAGTTGTCTTTGAGACCACCCTAGGTTGTACAATGGATTCCAAGCCATCCTGAACTACAGGGTGAAAGATCCTGTTTCATAAAATATTCAACATTTCAGGTTAAAATTATGACTAACAAGAACTAAAAAGGAATGCTCTGATATATTGTCTGTTTAGTCCTGCTCAAATGTTTTGTTCATCTCTTCTATATTTCTTTTCTATATGTAGATTTAATAATAATATTCAATAACACTCTTTTCTAAGGAATTGTCCCCCAAATTAAGTTGAATTGTACTAAGAACTAAAAAAAATTAATTTCTGGAACTAAACAGTTTTTTTTTCTGTGCAAAAGTTATAGGAACAACTAAATATTTTTGATGTTCTACAAATAATTATTTAAAAATGGAGATACATCCATACCACATATGAATGATCTGTTCATTTGAGTCAAAGAAATCAGAAAAAGAAATGGGGCAAAAGAAAGAGCCACATCTCCTATTCTACATCCCCTGCTCTACATCTCCTGCTGTATGTCCCCTAGTCTACATCCCCTACTCTACATCCCCTGCTCTACATCTCCTACACTATATCCCCTACTCTACATCTCCTATTTGTTTTGGCCCCACCAGAGTTATTCTATGAGCCACTTTTGCTGGCTGAGTTCAAGGAGGAACAATAAATATTAATGATAAAAAAGGACAGTTTGATGATATGACTTAGTGGAAGTCAGGGGGATCATATGGCAGTTGACCCGCAACTGTGAAGTTCCCATTCTCAAGTCAGTTATGGTGCTGGAGATAGACTAAGCTGGAAGGGAGGAGGCCCTACTTCTTTTAAACACAAGGATGTTGTAATGTCTCAAAAGAGAAAAGCACACTTCCCCTATTTTTCTTCCTGTCCAGAGAGTGAGGTTGGCAGTACAACAAAGAGAGGGTGGCAGTACCAGCATGGCCATGACTTTCCACTGTTAGAAAATGTTGCAGCCAGCATTATTCATAAGTAATTATGTATTGTCACAAACCCATCACCTCAACAGCCTTCTGACTCACTGATGGTTAGTTGTATCAATGACAACATATTTGAAATGACTCCTTTGTAATAATACATATGAATATATATATACACACACATATATATATATGTTTATATATATATATATATATATATTTCTTCCTAAAATAAATGTATAAATTTCTTAAGCTGCAATCATGGTACACTCATAATTCCAAAGGGGATCATATTTCTTCTGGATAAAGTATCACAAGTAACAAGGAAGCTAAGTGAGGTGGTGATCTGGACTCCCAGCACTTGGGAGACAAGAGGCAGGAAGATCTCAAGTTTCAAGCTAACCTGGGCTGCACAAGAGCCTGACTCAAAGAAAAAATATAACAAAAGTAACAATTTTCCCCATGGTCCCTTTGTGACTGCCATGATACTTTACCCCTTCCTTAATAGGTTAGATAGTGGAGGGCTATAAAGGGAACCAAAAAATTGCTATAAAGCACACAAAGTTAAGGTCAGGAAGCCCTGTGTCTATAGACAAGGCTTACTCTCACACATGCCCCTCGCACGTCATGCAGTCACACAGCATAGAAATTAATTAATTCTGAGATGCCATGGTATAACTTCCAAGAACACAACTGACAGACAGACACTGTTTCACAGCAGTAGTTCCTCCTATATACACTATATTAAAAGTAAACTATATTTTCCAGGCTCCCCTGCAATAAGAACAGTCATGTACCTAAGTGTCTGTCAATGTAGTGTAAGCAGAGGTACAATGTGCCAATGGTGGCATGGACATAAGAACCCTCCAAGGAATTGTCCAGATTCTCTTTTTTCTCTGGAAATATCTAAATGTGAATCCAGCCAAGCATTAAGAGGCTATAAAGGAAAGAAAGTCACCTGGGTTCCCAGAAGACCTCCCCTGGGTTGTGAACAAATACATTGTACCCTGTATCTATGAAAAAAATAGAGCTACTGTGTTAAGCTTCAGAAACTAAGAGGACCAGTGCTGCTTGACACAGCAGACTGGTGTTACTGCAAACTCCCTTCTCTCAGCCCCACAAAAAATATTTTCAAAAACAGAAAAGGTCTAAACAAAGACATTTCAAGTGTCAGCATACACAATTCAACCTGTCTTTTAAAACAAGTCAGCTAACATACCTCATTTTAGACCAGCTGGGCGAAATTATAAGGCAATAAATAAGTGTCAAAGCTATTCTTTTTAATACACTGTTTTATTTATTGTTTGTGTGTGTGAGAGAGAGAGAGACAGAGACAGAGAGAGAGAGAAAAAAGAAAGGGGGGAGAAAGAGAGAGAGAGAGAGAGAGAGAGAGAGAGAGAGAGAGAGAGAGAGAAAGAGTATAGTGTGTGTGCGTGTGCCATAGTGCACATGTGGAAGTCAGAGGACAATATATAACAGTCCATTATCTCCTTATACAATGTGGGTCACAGAACTGAACTCAGAGCTTTAGGCTTGGTGGCAAGTATCTCTACTTTCTGAGCGATCTCTCCTGCCTTCAATACTACCAATATGCCTCAAACCATAAGTAAATGCAACTACCCCTTAAATTACAAAGATATTATACCATCCATAGGATTATCTTAATTATTCCTTTAAGACTGCAGGTCCCCCTACGGCAAGCCCAATTTCAGTAATCTTGCATTAGAATTGCATAAAATAGAATTCCCAGGTTCACGGCTGAGGATAGGAACTGACCAGGTCTAATTTATGGGCCTGAAAAATTCAATGCCATCATTAAAAAATGAGGGTGGAGACATGGTAAATCATATCATAGTGATAATTATCCCAGTAGAAATCATCAATGGATGCTAGAATGAGCGGTAAAAGGTTATAGAGATACAGCATATCAGAAGAAAGCATCATTAAGCAAAGTATGGCAATAATCTACAGATAAAATTCTAATAACTTCTACAATCTATGGTGAACATTTGAAGAAAATCAGTGCAACTCCATAGTTTGAAAGTGTCTCCCCTAAAACATCAATCAATTAAAAAGGAAAAGGTATTAATTTAACCAAGAAGGAACCCAGTAGACATTTAAGCATGTGAGCAAGGTTAATATGATAATGTGTACTGAAAAAACACAAGGTGACTTCTGTGACTTTGTGAGGTTATGCCAAAATTGCATAGCCACAATCTAATCAGGAGAGTGGAGCAGATAGCCTTCAATTGAAAGAAAGTCCAAAACCATATGCTAGTGCTCACTAATACTGTTAAGTCATGGTGCACAGGGGAAAACTAGGAGAGGAATAACTGTAGATTGAAAGAGATTTAAGATTTCACTGCAAATAAAAGCTGTGTGGGATCATGGATTTTGTATTGAAATAAAAAAATCATTAGAAAGAAAACAATGAAATTCTAGTACACTCAGTTAAGAGAGTTTCACTAATGTTAATTTCCTAATTTTGACAATTTCACAGCTTCTGTAAGCTGTTGTCCCACAAGGTTTCTGGTTAGAGGGCACAGAAGAGGTTAGTATAATTTTTTTTGCAGCTTTTCTGAAGGTCTATAGGTATTTCCAATAATCTTTAACAGCAGGTAAACCTGTAATCCCAGCATTTGGAAGGTTTTGGCAGGATCTTTGGTTTGAGGCCAGCTGAGGATGTAATGAGACTCTGTCCCTAAAACAATCACCACCAGAACAAAAGCCAAAGACATCATGCTCACACAGTTTCAAGTATCTCCCTACAAGTCACTCATCCACAAATGGAAAATCAGCACCTGCAGAGTGAAGAATCATGATCACTACCACCTTAATCATGATCAAAAGTACAATCACCATTGACAGGGAAAATATAAATCAATCTATGGTAAGGAAGTCAAGACAAACACAGATTGGATGGCGTTCTTCATAACTTTTTATATTCTCTAAAAATGTCAAGGTATTCTGGAGACAAGGAAGATGAAGGAAAGTTCTAGACTAGAAGAGATAGGCAGAACATGGCAAGTACATGCATTAAATCTTACTGGACACAATCTGAGCCAAAGTTCTTCGTTTTAAGGAAAATAAGTAAGGTGAATTTGGAATATAGTCTGCAGGTTACATAACAGAACTTCATTACTCTGAACACTGATTTTAATGGTTCTGCTAGAGATATAGAACAAAAAGTCCTTTGGCCTAGTGAAATGGCTAGGAGTGTCGGGCAGTAGTGGTGCATGCCTTTAATCCCAGCACTAAGGAGGCAGAGACAGGTGGATCTCTGTGAGTTCGAGGCCAGTCTGGGCTACAGAGTGAGTTCCAGGACAGGCTCCAAAGCTACAGAGAGAAACCCTGTCTCGAAAAAAACAAGAAACAAAAGAAAAGAAAAAGAAGTGACTAGGAGTAAAAGAGGCATTATGTGCAAATAAGTCAGAAATTGTCTACGTCTACACACACCCACACACGTGTGTATATACTTTAAAAGGATGATATATCTAGGTGAAGGACACATAGCTTTTGTCATGTCTTTCTCGCAGATTTTTTATGAGTCAGAAATTATTTCAAAATAAAATTCATACTAAAGAAGAAGTAATTTTTTTTTGGTTGTTAGAGACAGGGTTTCCCTGTGTAGCTTTGTGCCTTTTTCTGGAACTCACTTGGTAGCCCAGGCTGGCCTTGAACTCACAGAGATCCGCCTGGCTCTGCCTCCCAAGTGCTGGGATTAAAGGCATGCGCCACCACCACCCGGCGAAGAAGTAATTTTTTTGCAAGGTACAAGGTTTATTCAAGAACCTAGGTTTGCCTTGGGTAGCAAAATAATTGGCTGAAAATATTGCATATTGGGTATGGCAGAAGCGATGCTTTATTACCTACTCGGGATATATTGAGAAATACTGAGGCAGTTACCATAAAAAAATTTTATGAAGAAAACTCATTTAAACAATGGAAAATGAAAATGTATGATGGAGAAGAAAGAAGATGCTGATCTCCCAGGGAAAGCACTCAAGGTCAGCGTGGTGAGAATGCCCAGGTAATTTATCTGATAAGGGACCCAACAGGTGAGCTGTCTGATGAGGGGACCAGACAAGCTGGATATATTTTATATATGGATGTTTTAAATAGCATGGAGATTTTCTCATAGAAGATAACTGCTGCCAAAGTCATTTTGGTGATCTTATGAGATATCTTGGCTTCTATATTTCTTTATCTAGAAGAAATAGAGGATGATTTAAAAGCTTTTGAAGTAGGTTTAAAAAAATGATGTGTGAAGTAGTCTATAGCTATTAAATCTAAAATTGCACCAGAACAAAGAATCTGCAGGTAGAAAATTTCCCAGTGGATTTCCACGATGATGAGGCAATGATGAAGGACAATGGGTCTTGGAAATGGAGGAGTGAACATGGAATTAATATGTAAAAAATGCCAAAACCATGCAGAACTGTGTAGTCAAGAAAGGTGTTGACTTTCTGTCATCAACAATCAAAATTCAGAGCATTTGGTCACCTTTATCTTCATAGTTTACATAGTATTTCTCCTCCAACTCTGGGGAAGACAGTCCTAGAGTATAAATATGCCTTCCTCTAGGGTTCCCCTTCTTTGTGTTATACCACACAGACATGTTTTAACCATTCAGATAAATGCAACTATTTGCCCCTGAGAAATAATTAAAGACTAACAGACACAAAGGTCCTTAACAGAAAAAGGAATAAACAGAAGAAAACCACAGTAATTGACATTGGCTGATAAATGAAAAGGGGTGCTTATTGGTAACCAGGACTGTCAGTAATCAGAGCATTTGGGTGAGCTCTGCTCTCCGTGGAAAGCAATTCAGGGCAAGGTGATGGGCCCTCACCTGGGGAAAGCACAGCAGTCCCAGTGGTAATGAGGGCAAGGCATGGATCTAAGATTGAGGAAAAAGCACGGACTCTGAGTGTTACTGTCACAAAGCTTCCAGTCAAAACCACAGCAGAGCAAGTTTTGTGGAGAATGAAATAGAAACAGAACAACAGTATGAACTTTCCTTGAGTTGTTCCCTGTTTAGGAGAGGGAAACACCCTGAAAGGCCACAGGAAATCTTCACAAGTGCTATGTATAGAAGTCAAGAAGAAGTCAGTTGTTTGAAAGCAAAGTCTATTGAACTTTTTCCCCTTTAAAACAGGAAAAATGTACCTACCATCTTGAAGGCAATGAAGCTAAAATAGCCAATGAGATATGTTTCAGTGTCCTGTGCACAGTTGTTCAAAATTCCATTTGTCAGTGCATGGTTTCCAGTGTAGCAGGGCAAGTGCACACATTAACCCACAGCAGTCGAGAGAATATGTTCAAGACCTGTGCAGGCTCAGGCCAGACACAGCTAAGGAGCTATTGGCAGGTGGTAGCTACTTGGAGAGGAAAAGTCGGTTTTCTTTAAGGTTAGGGGTCCTGGTGGGTTGATCACCTTACCTTTGGGTGACTCCCACACATCCAATGGTATATGGGTAGCACAAGCTACACTTAATATGTTCTAAAAGAGATTATGCATGCAAGAGAGAAAGAACTAAAGAGAGGACACAAAGCTGGGTGGGTATGGAAAGGGGACTAGATGGGGGAAGAATGAGGGAGGGACAGGGATAAATATTATTAAAATGCATCGTACAAAATTCTCAAAAACTAACAAATACGAGAAAAATACACTTATTTGTATTTTTTGAACAGAGCCTCAATTCATTCACACCTTCCCCTCAGTTTCCTATTTTTTGAACACTTGAAACTATTTAAATATGCATTGATGGGAAAACCCTAAAGCATGTATATATTTATTATATTTTCTCAAAGGATCTACAATATTGCCCAAAATTTCTGAGTGCTTTCTCTCTGTCAGTTTTCAGAAAGATATTTTAAGGAAAACTGTTTTGACCTTAATAGTAATCCAACAGTGTGAGATATGATGACTATAACTTACTGATCTTATTTCTCTGCATTAAAAAGTAATCTATGTTAACCTAAATAAACAAAGCCTGAATTTTTAAACTGTAGATTGAGATACAGAATCTCAGAGTACACGGCAACTTACCAAAGACTAGAACTACCACTAAAATTAGGCCTCTGACCTCTGTCACCTTTACTGAGATATCATCTATGCACATGGCTGCTGAGCCTATAAAATGTTCTCCTTTAAAAAGCTGAGTGCATTAGCTACTTTCCTCTTTTCTGTGACTCAACACCTGACAGGAAGCAGCTAAAGTGAGGGAAGGTTTATTTTGGCTTATAGTTCTAGGCACTATAGTCCATCATAGCAAGGGAGTTACCATGTCAGGGGTGAGAGACAGCAGCTTACATTGTGTCTTGATCTGAAAAACAAAGAGCAGCCAGGAAGTGGGATTGGACTATAGAAACTCCAAGTTTGTCCCCAGTGACGCACTTCCTCCAGCAAGGCTACACCACTTCAGGGTCCCCCAAACTAGTGCCACCAGCTGAGGACCAAGTGTTCAAACATGACCCACATCTCTAGAGAAGATTGAAGGGGAGGGGCACTGCATAAACCCTACTCTCTATAGAAAGGATCCAAGTTTTCTATTGTGTCACTGCCCCACCAATCCTTACTGACTTACTCCAGGCTTGGCACTCACTTATGTAACTGCTGAACCCTTCCAACACTTCAATGTAGAGTCCCTGTCTAGATCTTGCTAAGGAGGGTGGGTAAAAATTACCACTGCTAGGTGTTTTGGAAACCAAATGACTTGGGAGAATTTCCCTTGGAAAATAAAGCAATAGTCTATCTTCCCATGTTTTCCTTTTTCTTCAGGAAAGATGGAAAAGTACTCTCTTTCATGTCTCTAACTCCCACTGTTAAGTGAATTACACCAGAGCAACAAAAACTGGCATGAATTGTGTTTGGGAACTTGCTGGAGTTTCTTACCACCGGCACCACAATCACTTAAAGGCAGAAAATGTATCAGGCTAGCATGCTGTCTAAACTCCTAGTATAGGCCATACTTTTCAGTTAAAATTCAAAGCATGCTCACCTAACAGAGTGTTTTGTTTTGTTTTTCGGTTTGGTTTGGTTTGGTTTGGTTCTTGTCTTTATTTTACCAATCATTGTTGAATTTTACCAGATAATTGATTATCCTGGATCCTTGGGTCCTGGATCTTTGGCCACAGCTCCTTGACCCTCTAGCTGTTTTCTTTCATTTGAACATTGTTTGGGGAATCTTGAATCTTTCACCTGCTACACAAGTAGTTTTATATGCAAGAGACATTAAAGGATGTTTAAGGACATCGTATCAAGAAGTACATTCAGATGACTGCAGCATGGCAGAAGATTCTCCCTAGGAATCACTCAACAAAACCAGAGGGAACTGCTGAGATGCATTTGCTTTGTGATGGACTCCTATTAAACTATGAGAAATGGCATCTTGTGGGTTGTAAGACTCTAAGCTCTCAAAAGCAACAAACTGAAGTGCTTTGAGCTTTCCAAACTTCTGCTCAAGTTAGTTTATCAATAAACACTTCTATTTTCTATATGAAATTAGTATAAATTACCATACAAGATACATCCTGCAGGGTCTTGCTATTCCAAGTGTGACCCATGGACTCGCAGCATCAGCATTATCAAGGAACTCAATAGAAATGCTGTTTTCAGGCTCTGTCCCAATGCTCCTAAGAGAATGTTCACTTTAACAATATTCTCTGGTGACTTCAGTAAGCTAGAGTGCTGCTCTGTGGAAGAATCTTTCATTCAGGCCTTTGAATATGATTCATGTATTTCAAACTCCCTGAGGAAAGCTGTGGTTCATCTCATTTTTACCAATGATAAAATGGAGGGCTTCCATAATACAGTGCCTTGGTCATACTCATATATTTAGAGCTAGCAGAACCCAAGAGGGAAGAAGTTCAGGTTCCTAATCTCTTCTTCATGTTTTTCATACCCTGAGGCTCATTTTCATCCCCCCCCCCAAAAAAATCTTAGAAGTAGATGTCTGGAAGCAGTGGCTTCAAAGTCAAAACACCCCCTGTGCCTGCAAGCTTCTTTCCACTGTTCAGCAGTTGATATGTGTCGGGGCAGAGCCAGGCCAGGGTCGGACTTTCCCAGATGACTCTTGCAGGTGGAATGTGCCCTTTAACAAGTCAACACTAGTGTCAGGTAGGTAAGGTCCCACCTCCAATGGATCAAGGACACGCAATCATTCCTTAGCTAATTTGTTTCCTTTGTACTATACCTAAATCTCACACTGGAGCCCTGGATTCTACCAGTCACGTCCTTGCTTTGTAGTGACCGGTGCTGTTCATGAGGCCACATTACTAGCCACCCCCACCCCCACTGTGAGTGCTATAACAAGTCCTGATAAGCAGAGTGATAATGGTTATGATCATGATCCCCTAGGAAACCTTTACTCAGGGCTGGAGTATATATAGACGGTGCTGGCCAGGGAGGCTAAGATTCCTTTGGTGTGCAGGGAACAGAGATTCAGGAAAGTCGTGGATAGAAAGTTGCCAACTTCATGAGAGCTTACATTCCTAGTTGGATACCAGTCTTACTAAACACTAAGAAATAACCTACCTGAAAAAAAAGTTGCACCACTCAAATACTGAAGCAGGAAATAAAATTGTATTTACCCTTTAAGTAATCAGTTAAAAAAAATTACTTCAGAAATGTATACCAGAGAATTTTCAAAGTTATAACAATTTTTCTTACACCAACTCAATTTACTGCATGTAAAATAACAAACATTTATCACCTGGGCAGTTCTGGCTAAGGCCAGCTTGGGTACCATTGTTGTGCCCTCAAGTATTGGAAGATGGCTGAACATAGAAGTCCATCTTCACATAGTGGGTGATCTGACCAGTACCTGACTGTCAAGCAGACAAGCCCAATTCTTCGCTTGGCAGTGATATGGCCCAGAGAGCAGCAAGAGACAGACCAGACACTCACGCTTCTGCTTGCACCAGACTTGCTATTGTGTCTCAACAAGAGAAACTCACTCAATTTATTTTAGTCTGAGAAAATGTTGCAGGCTATGAATACTACCCAACAGTCTTCCCACTTCATTACTATGGGATAACTGAATGGCCTAGACTGACCAGTATTGTCAGCAAAGTAGTTAAAATTGTATAATCATGGTCAGAGCATTCTGGGATGGAAGCAACAGTAGACAATCATGCCTTATACATGACTTTGATTTTTAGGACATAAACAACTGTCAAGAGCAGCTCACAAGCCTATGCTGTGGACCTGAATAGAACTAACAACAGAATATAAACCAAAATCAAAGGCTTAAGCTAATTTTTTGAAGTTCTAGAAAAACTTAAACCACAAGAAAATGGAGGAATCATTACTACACTTTCAAAGATGTGTTGCTCAATATAGTTCCATGGCTTCTACGTCTCCTGCTTGTCAGACAGGCTTAGGACACAGACTATTTCAACATGAAGAGTCATTGATACTTTCAATACTATTACACAGATAATGCTTTTACTTTTGCCTCGGATAGCCATTTAAAACATCTGATTCTGTCTGGGAATGCAGTTCAGTGTTAAGCACTAGCTTAACACATGTAAAGGCCTCAGTGTGATCCTGAGCATCACCCCCATACACACATACAAGATATTTTAAAAAAATAGAAAACTGACATCTGATTTCTTTTCCTGAATTTAGTTATATGTCCAAAGTGAAATAAAAATAGATTTGGTATTTCCTTTCAAAGACTTTACAACTTGAGCCTCATTGCAAGAGATGGACATATGCAATGCAAGGTAGATTCTGTACCAGTTTTGTTTGTCTGTGGCATAAAACTTGTCATGTTCACTGGAAATGCCATAGATAATCCACTTGACTCTGACATGCAAAGGCACTACTGGCTATCAAATTAAAAAGCTGCAGACATCTAGAACTGTCATCAAAAGCAGGGACTGTTCCTGTTTAAGCAGTAGAGTTTGAAATCCATCTATCTATCTATCTATCTATCTATCTATCTATCTATCTATCTACCTATCTACTTAATTACTTATTTTGCTTATTCAAAACAGGGTTTCTCCGTGTAGCTCTGACTGTCCTGGGACTCACTATGTAGACCAGGCTGGCCTCGAACTCAGAGATCCACCTGCTCTGCCTCCCAAGTGCTGAGATTAAAGAAATGCTCCACCATGCCTGGCCTGAGTTGGAAATCTTGTCAACTTATAAACGTGGGATTCTGTTCATATTGGTTCTGTTCTACACACACATAACACAGGTAGGCTCCTCTGTTTCTTGAAAGTGAATGAACCCCTCAATCTCATATCCAGGGAGAGACAGCTGAGAGAAGATCTGAGCTGCTGGCGTCATCAGTACCCCATACAAAGGATTTCCTCTCCTTCCATTGAAATCTAACTTCTCTTCAACACTCTGTCCCCAGAGGCTCAATGCAAATCATCACCCACCTTTCCACTGCAAAGACAGCACAGCAGTCGATGCATTCCACATCTTGGAGGTGAAACAAACTGTGGTAGTACTAAAGTCTACAGAGCTAGCCAAATGACATTCCAGAATGCATAGTTCCTAACAAAGTAGACATTAGACAATCTTGAAAGGCCCCTGCTCTGCCAGGAATCTTGCCAGTACTAACCATTAGACTAAATATGTTCATATGTAAACAGATGTAATCATGTTTGCAGCATATGATACCCAGAAACATGCTTGTATCAACATAGTCCCAAGTCTCTGAGCTAAATATAGGCTTCACATATAAATGCAGATACCAGACTCACATATCACAATGGTAATTTACTTATTTATTATTTTGAAACACAATGCTTACTGTGGATATTCTCAGTCACTCCACTTCTCTTTAGTAGGCTGTTTTACCCATCACTTAGGTATTGTAGGCATCTTGTAATTAACCTATTATGCATAAAATTGTCCTCAGCCAAATACAGGAGTCTTGCCTAAAAGGTTATATTTTCTGCTCCTGGCAGCTATGAAAAGACATTTGGTGTTTGTCATCAAACTTAAAAAGGAAAAAAATAACAATTTCCCTGCCTAAAGGTAGGGTCATGAGCTGAGTATCCAGCTAAGACCATGTTCTTTCTTAGTACTTCCTCTGTCCCTTCCTACTTCTCGCACTCACTTTCTCCTTGAGAACTTCCTCAATAAATCATGTGTGTCTAATCCTTGTCTCAGATTCTACTCCTAGTGAATGCAGCCTAAGGCATCATTTCATCCCCAGCAATTGGAATATGCAAGTGTCTGATGCTCTTGGTCTAGCTCCAACTTACAACTTAAAATGTCACTACTAAAAGGTTTCACATAAGAACATTTATTATTGTCAATACTCCTGATGAGATTTCTGTTTCCCCACTCCAAGTCAGCCTGTCACTCAGGTGATTGTGATTTTATATATATGTGGATATGTAATTTATTATATATAATATATATATATATGTTTTATTTACTTGATTCCCATTGCAAGAACTTTGTGATAGACTTCTAAAAGAACCAAAAGAGCACTTGCCACCTTAAATATACCTATAAATTATCCAGCCTCTGTCAGAAAAATAAAAAAAATCTTTTAAGATGATTCTTTGGAGACAATGTTCTCCCTCTAGCTTGAAACCCACAAACATCTGCGATGGGGCTGTCTAGCCCGGGAAAATGCCCCATTACTTGATCATTTTGTGCAACCAAGGGAGCTGACCCAGTGTTTAATATGTTGCCTCAGTGGGGACAAAGTGTCAACCATCTCCTCTTCCTCTTCCCCTAAATACTTTTAGAGCACACAACACCTTTTCTCCTGCCTCACACAACTCAGTTTCTGCCTTTGTAGAAGTGTGCCTATCATATAAACGATTTATTATTTTTTTAAATAAGGGGCAATCAAACCATCTCCCATGCTGCATGGCTGCAGTTTAACCCCTCTGAAGAACTTCTGTCTCAGAAAACAATACATGCACTCAAACACCATGACTCAGCTCTGTGCTAACCTTTTCCCCTCTCTTCACCAGAAGTAGAAATGAAAGGATTAGACATTAAGGATGTTGGTGCATTTTTGCCATATTAGTCATATCTATCTATCAGTGGTGATGTTCACAGAATGTTCTCTGTGTGCTAAGAATGTTTGCTAGCTTTGAATCCGTCACCTTTTGCAAGCCACGTTTTCATGTCTTTTTTACAGATGAGAAAACTTCATATCCTAGGATTCCACATAAAAGCAGTTGCCACACTGATCTTTCTCATCTAATTCTTGGTAGAATTTTTTTTTAATTGATTTGTAACATGTTACACTACTCCTACAGTCAGGCTGTCTTTTTAAAGCACATTATAGTACTAAAACAGCATCCCTTTAAAGAGTTAACTGTGTTGTCAGGTAACATCCCCTTTGCATACATGGTGTTTAATTATAAGAGCAATTCTGTAACTATCATCTCTTTTAATAAGTTGAAGAAACTGAGGCTTAGCATGTGTATAACTCGACTGTTATTAGATATAGACCAGATCCTAATATTTATGGGCCCAGGGCAAGTAAATAAAAGAGACCTCCACCCTTTTCATTATGCCATGATGGTTTTCCATCACCATGGGGGACTGAAAAAAATGCAGACATTTCAAGCTACCTGTTTGAGCTTTGTTCACATCTTGCCACTCTACAAATAGCTTTCCCTTAGCTACTCCTCTGGGCTAAAAGTGCATAGATCAGCGGAGTCACCCTTAGGAGATAAACCAGAAGAAAAGATTCCTGCAACTTCTACAAATGTCTCAGTGAAATTTTAGCAGTGTCTATTGTCCAGATATATGATCTGAGAAGGAGAGTTTGCATTCCACATGGGTAGGTCCTTCCATCTCTGTAGACTTCCTGCCTCGGGGAAGAGATACAATCAAGCAGAACAAAGACACAGCCTGTTAAAACATAGGACCAAATGCAGGAACCTCTGTTGCCTACGTCTGAGGGCAGAACTTGACTTCTGCCCAAGAGCTGGTTGAATCAGGGTTTGACTGCATCCCACGGAACCTGAGTCCTTTATTTATCCCACTCAGCTATAACCCATAGCTCATAACCTGCTTCAACAACAACAAACAAAAAGGACTTAATGTTTCTCATGTATTTGGTGAGAAGAATCCCTTTGACTACTAACTACATTGACAGCTTATTTAAGCTGGCCCTTTAACCGTTCTTAGGAGTAGATGATCAATAGGCAAGGCAAATCTTGGAAGAATTCTTTCCATGCTTTGAATGTTTCACCTAAGAGTTCAAGGCCCAGGCAAATGATTAACAAGAGCATACATGCCTATCCACCTGAAGGCCAAGAGAGGAGGCAGGAAGCAGAGGTTCAAGGCCTCCATGTTAATGCGAACTAAGAGGGTGGGATAGCTACTCAGAGCTGGCACCTGGTATCAAGCTTAATGCGTATACAGTGCTCAACAAATACCCCATAGCAAAAGAGAGTAACACAACATGAACCTGTGGATAGAATTGAACATTTGATGCTCTTCTTTCCTGGTTCATCATTTCTCTCTTATTAGTCAAGTGGATTTGATATACTTGATCAGTATAACCAGTGCCAAAACACTTATCTTAACCATCTTATCCATTTATAATGTCTATACCCTGTATCTTTATAATTATTTATCTAAGTATAAATGACCATATATGCTATGCATGTTCTATATGGGATTTAATAGATACATTAATTCTGTGTGTATGTGGGGGGGGGGGCATACACACAGAAAGATGTCTTTTCTATTAGTTTTGGAGTTACATTAGTGATATTTATAAAATTTTCACTGATGAGTATGTTTAAATACATAAGAAAAGCAAATTTATTTCCAGATTCTCAGATCAGAAATTTCTAGTGATAGGAAATAAACAAAGCAAAAATAATGGTTTAAAAATCCATGCTTCATTCTTATATGTTAAGCCCAGGATATTTAAAATGTATCTAGTTGAAATGGTTGTATAGAAATTCGAAAAATGGGGAGCATAAAGAAAAAGAATCCATTAGATAATGACCAAAGTAAATAATCTCAAAGTTCAAAAAAACTAAAATAAAATAAACTTATTTGAATTTGGTCAGAACATTCCAGAGTAGTAGTTTATAACTCTGTTTATCTACAAACAATCTATAAATAAAAAGACTATAAATAAACATAGGCACCTGAATTCTGATCTTTGCACTTAGCAATTTTCTCAAGCTTCAAAAAGTTCAACTTCAAAATTTTTAAAAGCACAATTTCAGGCCTATGTATATGTACTTTATATTCTGCTTTATAATTTGTGCAGAACAAGTCAAGGTTGGAGATTGTGGGGTTAGGGTCCTGTCAGAATAGCCATGAGGGGCTCATGACCTTGAGTAGATTTTGACCAGAACTGTTCTTAAGAGATTCACCTTCCATTCATCCAATAATTTTAATCCTGTCTTCACCAACTTTTGTGCCCCCAACCCTTGCAAGAGTCTGTCAAGCTGACGTTGTCCCTCCTCTACCCATATCATGTCTAGCTTTGTCCTCTTCATGTAATCTCATGTGAGTTTTGCCTTTCCCTGGATACTGAAGTCCATTTTGCACATGTACAATCTAAACTAGAAATCCCATGAAATTAATGTCTGGTACCTGGTACCCCTAAACTGCTGTCAGGAGTTAATGCCCTAGGACCCTTCCTTGTTGAGCAAGATACCTCAAATTTGCATGTTTCACACTGCCCCATGGAGTTCCTCTTAGCTTCGGTTCCTTACTTGACGACACAGCCTTCCCTTGATTGTTCATACTCTTCCTGATATGTCTTCAGTTAGCTAAATAAAAACTACTGTCATTCAAATTCTTCTCATGGTGGGCTTCCAGAGAATTCTTAACAAAGACAACACTGCCTAGTCATGGGAATGAAATGGGTCCCTCCCCAAAAAGCTCCTGTCTTTTCTTTTTTTTCTTTAATTTCTACTAAACTATTCAAGTAGTAATCTTTGGCTGAATGGAAGAAAAAAAGAGGATGAGAGAATAAAAGGATGGAAGAAAGGGGGAAGAAGTAATGGGAGTTAAAGATAAGGAATAGAAAGAGGTGAAGGAGCAACAAGAAAAAGAGGGGGGCACTTTCATGACCCTATGTCTGTTCTCTGTAGATTGTAGCCTTCCAAAGACAAAGGTTGCAGTGCAAAGCTAGCTGTGTGTGTCAAGACAGCAGGTAGGTCCATATGCAGACTTAGTTACTTCTAGCTCCTTGATTTAGAAGAACGTCAAGAACCTGAACAAAGCTTGTCACTATGAAAGACATGCCAGATTGAAGGTGAGAGGACTTGGTATTGAGTTTTGATTTGCCCAATAACATTCTGGGAAGATTTCTCCAAGTCATACCATCTTTTAGGGACTCAGTTCTTTTCATTAATTCTGTAGTTACATACACACACACACACACACACACACATACACACACACACACACACACACACACACACACACACACAAACAGAAACACATACACACACTTCTCTACAGAGGCTACATAGAAAGTCCCAGACCCTAAATAGACATATTACATTTACTTTATGAATTATGTACAACATACAATAATAATATTATATAGAATGAAATAATTATAACAATAGGCTATACAAAAACCTTGGGACTATCATTCAGTAAAACAAAGATCTTCCAGGGACTGCAGAGACACCTCAATTGGTAAAGTTTAACTTACAAGCACAAAGACCTGAGTTCAGTCCTTAGAATCCATTCATAAAAAATCAAGGAATGACCTGAGACCATGTTGGTGTCTGAAGGTCATGCTGTTGCTAGGGTCATACTGATCTGGGTAGCCTGAGCTACCACCAGGACCATGGTGACTTCTGGCCCAGAGCTGCAGCCAAGGGCCATGTCTGGGTCCATGGTCCTGCTACAGTTGGGGTCTGTGTTGATTTCCATGCCCCATGTTACCACAGGGGTTCATAGGAACCATGTGTGTTGAAATTGAGAGCCATGCTGTGCCAGCCCCACCCTTCACTGGCCCTGGAATATCTGGCCCTGCCCCTTGTTGGACATTGCAACAGGAGAGCTGTTCCTGCCCCTCATGGGAGAGCTGTTCCTCCATACTCAGGAGAGTTTGGCCCCTCCCTTCACCACAGGTGTAGGAGAGCTGACTCTGATGGCATGAGCCTAGGAGAGTTGGCACCACACCTTGCCTAAAGGGGTTCGTCCCAACAGCCCAGATTGACCAGCTCAGCTACTACCCAGACCCACACCGTGGGCCTTGGGTTGGCCCTCTCTAACATCTACCCCATCTATGACCTGCTGGAGTGCATAAAGGGACTAGTCTCACAAGAATGATAACCACAGGATCTCCATGACTTGGGGCAACAGTAGGATATCCAAGAGTAGATTCAGTGAAGCTCCAGTGATAATAGTGTGCCAGAGGCCTTCAACCAGACCATTGACTCACTGCGATGAACATTTGTGGGTGTGGCTGATGGGACAAAAGGGTATAATGTGTGACATACTGCAGCTCCCAGTGCCACTAGGACAAATGAAGAGGTGCTAGAGGGACGGGAAAGATGAAGGAACAAGGTGGGCTTTTTGTTTGTTTGTTTGCTTGCTTTGTTTTGTTTTTAATTAATCTTTTTTGGGGGGGCTCCTTTTGGGGAAAAGACACTATGGTGGTGAGAGGCAGACATGGAAGGATGGGGAGTTGAGTGAGATTGAGGTGCATAATATGAAATTCCCAAAGAATCAATAAAGAATTATGTTATTTAACAAATAGAGGTATGGTCTTACATGCTTATAATCTCAACACACTGGGAAGACAGAAATAGGCAGATATCTAGAGCAGCTAGCCTAGAATACTTTGCAAATTCTAGGCTGTTGAGAGACACCCCTCTGCTCCTGTGTGCACATACACATACACAAGGTGGAAGGCACCTGAAGAATGACACCTAAGGTTGACCTCTAACCTCCACCCAAATGTGTACACATGCACACCAAGCATGAACACACACACACACACACACACACACACACACACACACACACACAAGCACACTATAATTTGAACACAAGTCAGGAATTTCCACATCAGTTAATCAAATAAGCGAGGTGACTACTAAGAAACTAACTGGTAGGTAGCATACAGAACACAAAAATGCTAGACAAAGAGATGGTTCTCTTCCTGGGCAGGATCCAAAGTAGTCAAAACTTCAGTCTTTCTATAAAATATTCTGATTACTGCATGCTCACAATCTCAAAACTTAATTAAAGCTGGAACTGTTTAGATAAAAGAACAACCAAGCAAAATATCTCAATTTTATCCCTTTTTTGGCAATCAGGTGTGGTAGTCTTTTTTTTTTTTTTTTTTTTTGGTTTTTCAAGACAGGGTTTCTCTGTGTAGCTTTGTGCCTTTCCTGGAACTCGCTTTGGAGACCAGGCTGGCCTGGAACTCACAGAGATCCACCTGGCTCTGCCTCCCGAGTGCTGGGATTAAAGGCGTGCGCCACCACCACCCAGCGTGACTGGTAGTCTTTACAAGGGATGACAGCAAAAAAATCTAAGGCCAGTCCTTAGGAAGCTATCTAACTTTTAGAATATTTCAAAAATGGACCATGCACCAAAAATCCTCACATAGACCGTCAGTGCACAAGTTCTACATGACCCATTTTGGGGTTATCTGTGCTTATTTCAAGAAGAGTATGAATGGCATCACCACCCTAAAGGGCCAAGCCCTTGGGCAAAACAAACATTCTTTACATATTTACCTTAGATCAGTGGCTTATCAACATTGGCACAGCCAGTCTAATAGGGTCTTCTGGTTTCTTGGAACAGGGCCTGTGAAGATGACCAGATGCTTTCTGTTCTGACTTTTGTTGCCTTCATGGCCTGGAGTTTCTGTTTCTCCATTTTAAATTCAGGTGAATCTTCCCCACGTCTTCCTCCCTTAAAGCTGAATCTGAAGTAGCCCTGCCCCTGAGTACATCAGAGAAACGTTAGAGGTTTATCTATTGGGTCTTATGATAGGACTGCAGGTGACCAATGTATCCTATTGGTATTCAGTACAAGGAGAAACCTAGTTCTGCCTAGTATATTGAAACATAATGTTAACTTGAGGAAAGATCTTTGTGTATGACAGTGAAGACATGTTGCTGATGGACACAGGCTACATGGAAGAAGAGAACAAGGAGATAGGGAGATGATTCTTTTCCTATTGCTGTGATAAAATACCCCAACAAAAGGGACTCAAGGGGAAAAAAAGGTTTATTTCAGCTTACAGTTCAAAGGTACAGTCCCACACAGTAGGAAGCAGCTGCACACATCCCAGCCATAATTGGAAAGCAGAGACTCTGCTAATTTTCTAGTTTTATACAGTCCAGACCCAAACTTAAGGAATTGTGCTGCCCACATTCTATGTGGCTTTTCCTATTTCGATCAACTTAATGAGCACAATCCCTCACCAGCATGTCCAGAGGCTAAATAATCCCTCACTGGTTTGTTTGGAGGCTTGTATCCTTGGTAATTTCAGGTTCGATCAAGTTAACAATTGAGATTAACCATTAAAAAGGAGCTAAACCAAGGAGGTGGTTAAAAGCATGCATCATCACTTGCATAGGTGGCCCTGTAGTATTCTTGTCCTAGCATTATATTAAATAGAGCCCCCCCTTTCATCCTCCAAAATGCCTTAGACCAGCAGATTTCAACCTATGGGTCATGACCCCCTTGGTAAACTTCTATCTCCAAAAAAATATTTACATTATGATTCATAACAACAGCAAAATTACAGTTATGAAGTAACAATGAAAATAATGTTATGGTTGGTGGTCACCACAACATGAGGAACTGTATTAAAGGGTCACAGCATGAGGAAGGTTGAGAACCACTGCCTTAGACTTATACACTATATGGTTACTCCAGGTATACATCACTTTAGGGGTGACTTCACTTATTTTTAGCTATGACACTTGGTGAGACTTCCTCCTTTTGAGCGTTACTGCCTATCTGTAAAGTGGGAAGAACAAAAGCAGTCGCCTCTCAGGTTGCTGGGAAATTAAGTTGGATCATAAAGCGCTTTCTCGGCTACATATTAAACAATACATTTTAGCTAGTGTAACTTAAAAACATAATCTGGGAAGAAATTTGTCCCCTAAGATTGAACTCTCATCATCTCAAATCTTTCACTCTTAAGATGGTCTAGGCAAATACTCATGTGCTACAAAATGAGACCCTTACAGTATGCCACAGCACAACGTGAGACGTTTGGTAATGTTCTCAATATGTACCTCTCAAGCGCTGGCCAGCAAGACCTCAGAAATAAATAGCATGCCTCAGAGAAAAACTGCTTCAGCTCCTGGTCATAGAATAATGGGAGAACGTACTTTAAGGCATACTCAGGTGGCTAGTTAGTTAGTTAGTTAGTTTGTTTGTTTGTTTGTTTGTTAACAATATATCTAGGGTTTCTCCTATCCCATCTCTCACAGCTATCAGGAATTAGCCATCACCTAACTCAGGGTCAACCATAAGCATGGAGTTCTAGACACTGAACCTTCTGAAAGCGCTCAGACCCACCTTTTCTTTCAAGCCCAAATGTGATTTCAATTGTAGCAATGACGAATGTGTGAGGACTCAGCCCCTGCCATCTGTCTGAGGAAAGTGTCAAGCCACTCTTGGTTGTGATGAGTATCACTTCACCTAAGAAATGAGAATGTACTCATGGGTTTCTGAAAAAGTCAATCAAATGAAGGGCAGGACTATCTAGACCCCATGCTTTAGCAGTGACAAAAGGTATCAGTTGCTTGTGCACAATGCAGTGACAGTCCTCATGTGACAAGAACAACTCCGACCACAAAGTGTAGATTAGAGACTAAGTGGTACATTTGCAGGTTGTTTTTTGTTTGTTTGTTTGTTTGTTTGTTTTTGGTTTGGTCCCATGTCATCCAAGCTAGCCAGAAACTTGCAATTCTCTGGACTCACCCAATGCTGACATTATAGATATATACCCCCATTCATGGATCCAGATTTTTACATCCAAATTTACCTACTGGTCTGTTTCCTTGTGGGAACTTTGGTATTAGCTAACAGCTCTATGTTTCATGTATTTACGTATCTGAAAGAACAGCTGACAGTTACTAAAAGTTTCTTACAGGCCAGGAATTATGCTAAGCACTTTGGTGCATTTAGCTCTCACTACAGCTTTATGGATTCTGCTCATTTTATAGGTTAAGACTTGTGACTCATAGCTCTGAGTGAGGATGTAACTTGCCCAAAGTCCCATAACTAGGAATAACAAGTAAGAATTAAAAACCTGGTTGATCTGAGGGCAGAATCTGTGGTCTACCCACTATTCCCAACAGTAGAATAGATACTAGAGCTGTATCACAGCTTTGCACTCCTCATCCTCATGAGAACTGCCTTACAACAAATCACTCCCCTAAGATGTGGTGGGAATCCTCTCTGGGCCCAGAGAGAGCAGGCAGCAGAGCTTGGAGCTGAGGGAAAGGCAAGTAGATAAACCAGTCAGCCCACTGACCCAGCCTGGGAAAGAAGCAATGATACAGAGCGGGAAGGAACTCCATGGTAGAATTTCAATTCTGTAACACTAAGTGATAACACAACACAATGTATATCTGCAACATTCTACACCATTGTGCATGAAATTGATTGTTGAACTCTCAACATTTTCTGTAAGGCTCATTCTACAGGTGAAATAACTAAAGTGCAAGATATTAAGAACCCAGCCCAGGCCCACATGAATTGTAGGAAACAGGTTTGGATCTGAATCCTGAGATTCTACTTTGGAAACATAAACTCAAATCTTTTGTAAGGCTGTACTTTGTGCTTCTTTCTCCAGAGCTATGCTTTTGTGCTTTGGGTTGATATTTTACATGACATCCTAAGAAAAAACATCTTGGAATGCAGAATATGAGTTCTCATGGTGTCTTCTTATGAACATAAGGCACCATTTATAACATTGGGCAATAATAATCTTTTGTGCCCACAGTGGTCAAATCTCTCTATCTGAGATTATAAAGGCTGTGCTGACTACTGCCGATGCTCACAGCCATTATTCACATTGCTGCTCAACTTCTCTCCAGATGACATCTGGAGACAAAGTGCATGAGGCTGAGATGTGCGCTATCTCATCACTACACAGCCATAGAACCCTTCTGAAAAACCAGGAACATTATCCAAGGCCTAATAACCCTCATAAATAATCTACCAGCTCGAGGACATTAAATGTAAAGAAAGGCTGACCTCTGACCTTCCATTCCCTTTAATGGTGCTTCATTAGTCTCACAAATGGAGGCAAATTCATAACAGGGGGATGGAGGAATCAATTCTGCCACTTGAAAATAATGAAGACATATACATCAAACAACAGCTTTTTTAATTCTTTCTAATTAAGTGATTTATCCCAGAGGAGTGCTAAATTGGTTGGTGCAAATATAAATTACACAGGGCATGAGTGTTTTAAGATCAATGTGGAGGACTTTATGTCTGCACTATTTTCTTCCTATACTTTCCCGACACTAAACTACTGTTCTGAATATACTATAAGGAAACTGAAAACCTAGATACCATTGGCAGCTCAGCACTCAAAACCCCCACATGTGTCTGCTCTGCCTGCCTACCCTCGTGAAGAAGCAATTTCAGTGAGGAGGCTGACATCATAGGAAAATCCCAAGCCATCTGCTGTTCCTCCTTGCACTTGGACTTCAGAATATCAGAAAACTTTACCTATGGCTTGAGGCTAACTAGTTCAAATTTTTCGCCTTTCTCTGTGATACCATTTTTGATATAAAATGACTAACCAAAAAGCCCATAAATGGGATTTCATCACTGTCTAATATGTCAGCCATCTGTAGAATGGGACGTCTGCTATGAGATCCAATATCTTCTAAATGTCCTGTCTAGCTATACAGTTAACTCAGGAACCACACATATTGACTGATCAGATTCACCATGTAGGAAACTGGAACAGAAAAGAAAAGCAAACCGTACGTCTATATGATTTTTTAAAGCAGTTTTGCTTACAGGATGAAAGAAAACTAACACTGCTTTACCATGACTTTGCAAAGTCCTTCAACTGCAAATGACTAGAGCTTTCAAAACATATCAGGGTACATCCAAGAGTACCTTAGATTCATAGACACAAAGCAGAGGAAAGAGCACTGTATTTATCTGTAAGACAAGCAGTTCAAGCCTGGCAATTGCAACTTAAGGCAATGATTTACATAAGGTACTTAGAAGTATGTGAATGTAAATGTCTGCATGAAGAAATGAGTTGGGAAAGGACCCTGCTCTGTGGAAGTCACACTTCTGAACATGCCTTGGACAGTGGTGTGTTAGGATGAGTTCTCCAGTGTAAATGTGAAGAAATGATATGTGACAAATGATTTACTAAGAAAGTTCTTCAAAGAGAAGCTGGTGCATAAATGAGAACAGCAGCAGGGAAGAGGACATAACCAAAGAAAATCTGAGTGATGCCCAAACCTGAGCCAGATCCTAAACATATCCCATACTCTGAACCCTACTGTTACAACTTAAGAGAAGGAGCTGAACTTCTCTCACCCATCAGTTATGGGATACAGGTTAAATGGGAAGGATACCTGCTCCCAGATACATCCTGCTCCTTGCAGAGGAAAAATCCTCAAAATAGAAAAAGGTACAAAGGTACCAAAGACAAAGCACACAGGAACTAGGGACAGAACAACCGGAAGGGATTAAAAGGCATTTGCTCCAGGTCTAGCAAACTCTTTGACAACTACTGTGGAGATTATGGCACTCCTGGGGACCAGCACTGAGAAAAAGAATGCCCTGTGCTGTCCCTTTGAGAAAGTTTACTCTCCCAAGTTAGTGTTTGATTCTCAAATCACCACTGAAGTAGTATTACTTGCTCGGGACAGGAAGGAGATCTTGTTTGTTTCTGGTGGAACTGATTTAGCAAACATAAAATTACCCATTATAAATTAGTAGCTAGGAAAGAGCTGAATTCTTTAAGGTTTTAACCAGTCGAGAGGTAGAGATTTTGTGCTTGCTGTAGGTCTTAGAGAATGTCTATGATGAAAATATGTGGGAATAACTAGATAAGAAATTCTTAATAAGAGCACCAGAAGAGGTAGGGCCATAAGGTAACCACTGGAGTAAAAAACATATGGGTACCATAAAGATGTAGAGAGCTGGGGTAATGAATTAATGCTTTGGGGATGTCAGAAACACCAGTCAGAGCAACTGAGAATTACTAAGTACTACTAGAGAAAAACAAGGAAAAAGCAAATAAATTGATGAGAATGCCATGTAAAAAATGATAAAAATATTCAATAATCCAAAGTGATAATATAAGTTATATATTTCTATGTTTGATGACAATATGTCTAGCATAATGTCCATAGGAAAATGTAATAAATTTAAGAGGTATTATTTCCTGAAAGAGAGCACTAGTCAGAGAACCCAGCAGAAGGATATTGTTTTAGTTTGTGTCACTGTTGTGATAAAACACTCATGAAAAGCAATTTTGAAAATAAAGGATTCATTTCACCTTACAAGAAGTCAAGGCATGAATTCAATGAAGGAACCTTAATGCAGGATTGCCTGCTATTCCATGCCACATTACTCCCAACAAGGAATTCACAAATGGAGAAGCACAGCAGTAACCATGGAAGATGCAGATTGCTAGCTGACTCTACCACTGACTAGCCCACAGGTTCACATTCAACTAACTTTCTTATACAGCCCAAGACCACCTGCACAAGAAATGATGCTATCCATGATGGACAAGGTCCTTCCTACATCAGTTAATATTCAAAACAGTACTTCACAGATATGCCCACAGACTAACCTGAGCTAGACAACTGCTATATTATGGCTTCTCCATTCAGATGACTGTAGGCAATAGCAAGTCAACAATCAAGGCTAATTGGAATAGATGTAAAAGATGAAACAGTGGGAAGAGTTCAATAATAATATAAAATTTTGAGCTAAGGCACAAAGTTTCTAGATATGTAAATTGAATAGTGTCTGATTCACTTTGAACAGGTCTATGATGTTTTTATTTCTTATTCCAGCTTGTCTTAGTTACTTTTCTATTGCCTCAACTAAACACCATGACCAAGGCAACTTATAGAAGAAAGCATGTAATGGTGGCTGAAGTTTCAGAGGGTTAGAGTCAGTGGTAATCATGTGGAGGAACATGGCAGCATGCAGGCAAGCAGTAGCTGAGAGCTTACATCCTGAGACACAATCACAAAGCAGAGAGGGAGAGAGAGCTAACTTGGAATGGCATGATCTTTTGAAACCTCAAAGGTCACCCTCAGTGACATATCTCCTTCAAAAAGGCCACACCTCCCAATCCTTCCCAAATAGTCCATCAACTGTGGACCAAGCACTCAAATATGTGAGACTATGGATATCTTTCTCATTCAAGCCACCACAGTGCCCATATACTATAGACTTACAATAACTTGTCTAAACCTTAAGATAACATGTGGCAGAGCACTGTAGGGCTGCAGAAGAGTGAAAAAAACAACATATTATAGCAACTAGCCTGCACATAACACTTTTTCTCACCAAACACCAGAGTTTTAACTCATGCATCACCATGGGCAAAAAGGCAGCTCAGTACCTATGTGGACACCTGTTAGCTCTCTGGGTTTGATGTCATTTCTTGGGCCACATCTTCAACTTTGCAGTTTTGAACAGAAAATTAAATAGAAAATGTAAATGTAATTTTTGTATAAACAGTGGAAATATGCTTATTGTTTTTATTTGGTAGTGATATCTTACTCGTATAACTTACAAAGCACTAAAGTTGCAAACAGTCTTCTGTACTTGTGTACTCTACACTACAGATTCAACCAAGTACACACTGGAAACACTGGAAACATGTGATCTGCACTGAGCAGGTACAGAATTTTTCTTCCCCTTATTCCCTAGCAAATACAGTATGAGAATCATTTACATGGAATTTCTATTGCATTGAGTATCATGAGTAACACAGAGATGATTTAAAATATATATGCATAAGTTATATGCATGGGAGTCTGTGAATTTGAGTATATGAAAAGAACTTGGCACCAATTCCCAATGGATACCAAAGGATAGCTGCAATTACCTTAATTTTAATAAATTAACTTTTGTATCATCCTTTTGTGGGTTTTCATCTTTAGTATCTCTCTATCTATTAAAAGTTCTTTGTAAAATAGTGTTTCATTACTATATGGAGATATAATAATTTGGGAATCCATTGTGGAGCATCAAGTTTAATTCCAATCTAACATTATGAATACTATATTGTAAAGGATGTTTCTGGGCATAATTATTTATAAATATATATTTATAAACAAGTTCACTTCATCTACCTTAACAGAACATTATTTCTTTTAATAAAAATGTCACTGAAGCTTAGGGAGTTGAACCACATAGGCAAAGTTAAGTCATCTCCAGCCTCCTGACTCAATGTAGATGTTCTCACAATCAATAGAGATGTTATTTCAACACTCTAGCTTAGTAAGACTATTCTTTTAGTCACCAAGTCTCAGAGTGTGCCTTAATGGAATTTCTGATGCCATTGAAGGCAAGGCACATGATTATAAACTATGCAAAGGAAAGGACCTGCTGCCATTAAACAATGCAATGCTCTTCTGCCATAGAAAATCTAAATTTTATTCTTATTAAACTATTTTTCACACTTACTTAGATGTAGAAGTGACAACAGTATGAATAAAAACCAAACTGAACACAATGACTATCAGTTACATCTTACTGCCATATGACTACATGTTGAACTGGATCAAATTACAAGACCTACTTCAATTCTAATGCTGTTAACATTCAAATTTATGTGCATCTTAGAACCAGTGAAATATGGTACGAGCAAACTGAGACAGACTCCTTAGTATGATCAGCAGACCTGAGAGTTTAGTTAAAAGCAAAAGGGTTTCATAATATATTATTTTTTGGATCATCTATGGATCATTGTAACCATTTTCTACAATACTGCAGTACATATCCATGCTTACTTAACTCTTTCATGCAATGAAAAATATTGTTCTCATGAAGAAAATAAATCCTTCAAAGAGAAGCTCTAGCTACAAGTCTGAACTACTTCATATTTATATACAAAGAGCTAATGATCATCTGTTCACATGACTTCACCAGCAACATATACAGAGAACTGTCAGAGTTTTCTAGCTGAAATGTCCCCGTTGACAGTACTTAAGCCTATTCTAGCTAAAGGCAGTTTGAGTCATCAAGGAGCAAAATGATCCTGTCTGTCCCTAGTAGCAAAGACTATTGGAATAATATAGGACAAGCTTAGTGTTCTTATAAAGAAATGCCCGTGTCTTTAGGTCTTCAGATTGAGGTTCATCCTACCTAATCTTCTTTTGGAATATGATAATTGCTCAATTAAAAAAGATCTTTCAATCCCTATCCTGTTTGAAATCAAAACCATCGAATGCTGAGATAATTGGCATCCAGCCTCATTCCTCTTTCCTTTATGGGGCATTCAGCATTCTGTCTCAGGCTTATAACCACTACTTTGATCCTTTTCATAGACAAAATTGAGAAGGTTCAATGGGCTTATGTGTCTCAGCTCAAGTCTGTATGATACTAAAGGGAAGAAGTCATTGTACAGGAGTGCCAAGTTCAAAAACATTTCTGTCATTTGAGGCTAAATTTAAACAGAAACTAGGCAGCAGTAATTTAGCACAATAAACCTCTAATTTATACCTCCAAATAATAACTTTTGCTAATATGACAAAAAATAATGTTACTATATCCAACTGCCTTTTCTTATATACTTCTCAGCTCTGTAATCTAGAATACACAGATTAAATTACTTGGGATAGGGAGTTCAAAGAACTGTGGTTTACATCTTTTTTTTCTTTTCATTTTTCTTTATTAAGAAATTTTCTACTCACTTTACATACTGCCCACAGATCCCTCCTCCTCCCTCCTCCCACCCTCCAGTCCTCTCTCCCATGTCACCCCACATCCCCACATCCCCCAAATCAAGGTCTCCCATAGGGAGTCAGCAGAGTCTGGCACACTGAGCCTAGGTAGGTCCAAGCCCCTCCCCACTCCACCAAGGCTGCGCAAGGTGTCACACCACAGGCACCGGATTCCCAGAAGCCTGCCCATAGACCAGGGAGGGATCCCGATCCTCCTGCCTGGGTGCCCCGCAAACAGTTTGAGCCAAACAACCATCTTTCATATCCAGAGCGCCTAGTCCAGTCCCATGGGGGCTCCACACCACTAGTCTACAGTTCATGGGCTTCCACTAGTGTGGCCGGTCATCTCTACACGTCTTCCCATCATGATCTCGATGTCCTCCTCAACTGAAGAATGGATAAAGAATATGTGGCACATATACACAATGGAGTACTACTCAGCAAGAAAAAACAATGACATCATGAAATTTGAAGGCAAATGAATGGACTAGAAAATACCATCCTAAGTGAGGTAACCCTGACTCAGAAGGACAAACATAGTATGTACTCACTCCTAAGTGGATACTAGATGTGAAGGAAGGGATGGCCAGACTGCAATCCACAGCTCCAGAGAGGCTAGCTACCAGGGAAAGACTCTAGGAGGGACACATGGATGGCCCATCGAAGGAGAAGTGGATGAGATCTACATGTGGTTTACATCTTACTTGGTGATCCAAGGTAGAAAAAAAGCATGTCTTTGCAAGAGGCCTCTTTAAGTGTAGATTTGAACTATGTCAAGCCCATCTTCTTTAAATCTGTTCATGGTATGTGTAGACCCCAGCAGGGCAAAGATAGCACACAGTATTAGTGATGAGAGGTTAGGTAAGGGAGCTGCTTAGGATATCAATACAAAACAGCAAGAGCTTATTTTTGAACTCTAAACAGAAAATAAAGTTGGGGGGCTGTTTCTAGACTGAAAGATGGAAGAAAAGAGAAGGCAGCCCCAAAAGAGCTGTGGTCTTCAGTGATCTGATCAGCCAATCTGTGATCAAAAATAAACTGAGGAACAAGTACCCTGGCATCATTTCCCTCTGGTCTTCCCATGTTGTCATCTCCTCATGCCTAGCAGTAAGTCGGAGAAGATCTGCAGGGTTCAGATCAAGTGAGTGGTGGTTGTTTTGGACCTAAAGCAGCCATAGAAAGCTACTGTCTATGCCATGAAATGCTAGGCTCTGCCCTATCAAAAGGCAAGTAAATGGTTTCTGGTGCTTCTTAAACCTGATTGTAGGCATATCAACCCAATGTGTGAAGATTCTACTACACCACCAGCAGTTCCTTATGCTGTATTGCCCAGAATCCCTGTGGTCCTTCTTTTTTTTTTTTTTTTTTTTTT
>CABHPR010136892.1:0-18127 GCA_902168415.1 Peromyscus melanophrys | reverse complement strand
CACACACACACACACACACACACACACACATACACACACACACACACCTCAGAGGCAATCAGAATTCCACTGTGCCTAATTATCCCTGGTGTGCATGTTCTGTAGCATTCTCCTTGAATACAGACTCAGCAATATCACAGGCTATCAACCCCATAGTTGTGTTACATTATAGAGCAAAAAGAATTTTGCAGATAGAAGATCTCTAGCAGCTGAGTTGAACCAATGAAAACGGAGATTACCCTGGATCTGCAAACCTGATCTAATTTAGGTGATCCAATGGAAACCCAGCAGCAGCCACAGATGCTTTCTGGTTGGCCAGTGGGAACAAAGAGCTATAACTCTGAGGAGAGAGGGGACTGCAAGATCAGACACAGAACATCATCTGGGAGATAAATATGGTCTACAGCAAGCAAACGTGGATCTAGACCACACAGCCACAGAAAATGAATGTTGCCAAACAGTTGGTGGGGTACTCTGAATTTCAAATGAGTCTGCTGACCTCACTGACTAACTTCATCTCTCTTCAGTCTAAAGAGGTTCTGAGCAGAGCAATTTGAGAATGTGAGGACTTATGTAACAGATTTGGAGAAATTAACTGGAGGAAAGTATTGTAGAATTGTAATACTGCACAAATGATACAATGTATACTGTAAGTATGGTTAACTAGATCACCCTCTACAGAAGCAATTCATCATACACCAGCCAAACAGAAATCACAAAATTCTCAAAGGACCATTGGAAGTTTTCCAGGTCTATGCTTTCTACAATTCACTGATTCCTGGGGCTATTTTTGTTCACAAAGATTCATTAAGTGTGTGTGGCTTGGGATGCTGGTGACACCACCATCAGGCTTTCAGGCTGTGCCAGGACTGCTAAACTGAATAGCAAGTGGCAGGATTTTCCCCCTTTGTTCCATTAGGGATTTTAGCCATAGCAAATGGCTTCCCAACTGGCTTTGGAAAAATACCAAGGTGACACTTTCTCCTTTCCATTGTCCAACATAGACAGAGCCTGCCTTCCAGGAGTGGTCCATTCGACAAGCTGAAGAGCACTGCGATTTGGTCTTCAAAGGGCTTAGGTAACCAGGACTGGATGTCACAGGCAACTCCTCTGATGCAGGTTGGGTGACCATGAGACCAGAATCTGTTGAAAGGTCACCCCAGATCTACATCCCAGTCTAAGTTTTATTCAGACTTCCAAGATTGAAATTTGGCTGGAAGTCTCCACATTTACTATAAGATTGCCTGGGATTTCCTGATTCTAGTCTGGCTGGCAGTATCTCAAGAACAGCCCTCTCTCATGGTTTGTAGTATTTCCATCCACCATCACAGCTGAAGTGATTCTAGCTAGAAGGCCAGGGCAGCAGGCTCAAGATACAAAGTTCAAAACAGACATGGGAAACTTCATTCATGTCACCTCCAGAGAGCTTTCATTTGCTGGGTAGTTTGGTTTTTAATTCAAGATAAAATCATAATCATAATTTCCTTCACTTTCCCTATCACCTTATCACCTTATAATATATTTGATTATGTAATATTGAATTGAATTCTAAATCTAGAGACTAGAAGTTGGGAGAAGTCTACAAATTAGCTGACTAGTCCATTTATAATAAGCCATCCACCACTGTATGCAATGAGCTTGTGGATTTGAATTTGGCATAAACCGATACTATCCCCTAAAGCAGCAGAGAGTCATGCTTAATAGGGATGCAGCTTCCTGGCTCATGTCGACTGAGGAGAAGCAGAAAAAGACTGGATAGGGAAAGATTTGAGCAAAATAGGAAGAAATGCAGATTATGGTTAATGAAGAAGTTTAAGATTTAGACTACAGAGATAATATCTTTTCAGGCAGTCAGACTAACCACTAAATGGAAGAGTTGATTCAAATAGTGGCAGTGTATCCAGACCCAAAGAGGAGAAATTGGGAAAGTCATCGTCAGAGAAGAACAAAGCCGCACATAATCCCACACATTAAGTATTTCACCATCAAGTTCTAAATTACCCACATTGCTTGTCAAAATGGGTGAGATGTTCAGTGTTCCATTTTCAGAGGCTGGCCTTGTTGAATGTGTGGATTCTCTGACAAAGACAGATCCCAGGAACGAAAAGGAATGACTCTTGGAATCTTGCTGTGGATACTTAGTAGTGTTCTTCTGATACTACTAATCAAGGTTGGACAACAGTAGCCATAGGATTCTGTATCAGGGTTTTGAGCAAGATGCACCTAAGTCTACCTCCTAAATTTGGGGCTAACTTGTTAATAACTCCCTATGAGGCAACGCACTTCCTTAATGCCTACTTTATGAAGATCTCCTTGGCATGGGACACTAACCACTGATGTCTAGTTTCTAGGCCTAACATGGGACAGCACATTCTAAAAGATCCTTTTCTAAGAGACATATGGCAAGAAAAGTTTGAGATAAATTTCTCCCCAAGAACCCATGTTGTGCTTGGTAATAACCCCGCTCCTAGTATAATATAAGCAAATACACACAATGTACATGTTTATATATACACTAGAAAAGATTCATAAAGAGGGCACAGCATGTCAAAAATGCATGCATATGTGTATAAACTATTAGCAGCATATTCTTAGCATATGTTTGCTTCTGTGAAACACTTAAGATATACCTAGGAGAAGGCCTTGACCGGACCCAGAGGAAATAGCAATAGTATGAGGAAGGGCCTGTAGCAGGAATCTTAAAAGTTCTTATTAATAAAATCAACCTGAGGCCAGTTATTGGGGTGAACACTGGAAGGTCAAAGAGACAGAATAAGCCACAGCTATCTCACTTAGCCGGATCCTCACCTGGTCTTGTTTCCTCAGACTGGAATCTCTGAGTCCTCATCCAGAATGGGTCTCAGCTGAATTGCTGCTTGAAAGCCTGAATGCTTAACCAGGCCAAATGCTTCTCCAGGCCAAATGCTTCTCCAGGCCAAATGCCTAACCAGGCCAAATGCCTCTAGTTTCTAGTCCTCACGCTTTATATACCTTTCTGCTTTCTACCACCACTCCCTGGGATTAAAGGTGTGGGTCACCATGCCTGGCCGTTTCCAGTGTGGCCTTGAACTCACAGAGATCCAGAGGGATTTCTGTCTCTGGAATGCTAGGATTAAAGGCGTGTGCTACCACTGCCTAACCTCTGTTTAATATTGTGGCTGTTCTGTCTCTGACCCCAGATAAGTTTATTAAGGTACACAATATTTTGGGGAACACAATACCACCACAAGGACCAATCATCAAGACAGGAGTCTCAGAGTACAGAAGAGGTGGTTGTTACTTTTCATGTAGTTTGAGGTAACTGAAATCACAAACTAGGTAGAGATAGTATGACACTTAAGACCAATAATTCACTCTTGGTTGTAATTTTCACATATGTCACTCATACTCACTTGCAGAATAAAAGTTCTATTGACAGCATTTATTTCAGTTCCCCGAGGAGGACTGTTGTTCTCCATCAATTTGTCAGTGTGATCCAATGCAAGAGTGCCACATCTTTCCCCCTAGCCAGGACTCAATCCCATGTAAGTATCACAGTGCCCTACCTTTTTCTATGCATGGTGGGTGAAGAAAGAAGAAATGCATCCATTCAAAGAAGTCATAAGTCTAAGTCTCCATATCCCTTGTTATATATCCCTTTTCAACCCAGTATAACACCACCAAGCTAGAATACTGCAAAATTAATGGATTGAGAGAGAGTTTGAAATCCATGTAAGATGTCAATTCAGGACCAATATAAATAAAAGGGGGAAAATGTACTGTAATTAAATAATGGTGCCTGATCCCAGTGGAGATGTGGTAAGAGACTTCTTGGTGGCAGGGCTTTCTCTGCAAGCATCATGCATGTGCCTGTCCACCTGGCTCAGGTCTAGACCCTTCTAACCATACCACATTACTGATCCACACAGACTATATTCTCCATATCCCTTTGTCACTTGGTCTCTGTTTTCCCAAGTCATTTAGATGCCCTAGAAACCAAGTCAAAAGCAAGAAGAATCTTTCTTAGTCCTAGGGTATGCCTTCCTGTCCCTCTGCTTTGAGTGGCTTCTTGAACATAGCTGCATCTTCTCTGTGACTCTGGCCCCTCCTGTGGGGCCTTGCCTGGGATCAAAACTCCATGCAGCCCCTGAGGGCCAGTAGCTGCCTTCCAGCTCTCTTGTCCAGGCCTGGGCATGGTGATGGCTTCCTGCCTCTTCATCTTTAACTCTTTCCTTTTCCTTGTCCTCAGCTCATGTAGTCCTTGTCAAGTTCAGTCCCTGAAATCCATTTTCTAAACTACTTGGCAGACTGTAATGGAAACAGTAATCTCAAAAGGAAGGAATATATGTCCCTCAAACTCATTTTGTCATATTACTTTCAGTTTTAAAAGCTTTTATTCACATATATTAGTGATACATAATAATTTATATCTGTCATTATGAATTTTTCATTCATGTATATGATTTTTAGTCCTTTTCTATTTTAGATGGTTTCCTACTTGTACAGGATGTATTGTGATCATATCCCCACCCCCATCACCCCTTCCTATCTTACCTCTCTTCCATGCCTGATAAGCTCCTTTTTCTCTTCAACTAGTACCCCTCCCCTGCTCTAACCCCATGTCTTTTTTTCTGTGTGCAGGTCTTGTATAGATAAGTGGTCAAAGTTGCTGTATGTTCGTGACTACAACAGACATGTGATGTCCACAAGAAAGCATTTTATAATACTCCTCCATGCAGCCATCCTATATTATCAGCACCTGGTTGAGTTATTAGTCTGCTTCAGCCATTGTCCACTGATAAAAGGAGCTTGCTACTCTTAACTAAGGCTGAGAGGGGCACTAGTCTATGGGTATTAACATAAGCCTTTAAAAGACAATTCAATCACATGTAAATCATCATGTAAATTTACATGTAAATTTGAATCACATGTACAACAGCAGTAGTTGATTATCTCATGGGGCTCATGACCTCCCTAACCTTTTGACCAGGTTTACAGTACTAGGCATGTGCTCTCTATCAGGCAACAGGTTACAGATTCCATCAGGAAATGATTGTCTATCCCTGCAACATTCATGCTACTAATAATTCAGTGGCAGGTCAATACTGGAGCACATAGAATCCACAGCTAGATTACATTGTTGGTGGCTAGCTTCTACCTCAACAGCTTGCAAAGCACCTTCATGCACTATGAATACTAGTCAGCAGAGAGGAAGCTACCAACTTAGTCTCAGTTGGATTTCTGTGCTTGTGTCTGCAGGAATAGGAACTTGGTATCTTGTTATTGTGGGCAATCAAGTAGTGGGTAATAGCCAGTATGGGTTTGGAAGCCTATGGAGGCTCCCTGCCTAATAACTCACAGGAAGGGACTCCACACCTGACACTAAGATTTTGGTTTTAAACACTGACTTCTTTACTTGCAAGTATTCATTGCCTGGTCATTGGTCTGGCTCCGGGCTTCTGGTTTCTGCTACACCACAGATAATGGGTTCTCACTGGGGTTCTTCTTGGATATCCTGTTGTTGCCCTGTGTCATGGAGATTCTGCTGGTTTGGATCTGGAGGTTGGTCCCCTTCACATGCTCCAACAGTTCATAGATTCAGTGGATGGAAGGGTAAACTGTGTGATTCAACAGGCCACACTATAGCTTCTACAATATTCTCCTCCTTTGGTTTTGTTTTTGTGTTTTGCTTTGCAGTTTGTTTGTTTGGTTGGGTTTGCCTTTGGGGTTTTCTTTTCAATTTGGTTTTGATTTGGAGGCTAGGTTGCAAGGGCAGAGGGCAGGTACGAGAGGACTGGGAGATAAGTGGGATCAGAATGCACAATGTGAAACTCACAAAGAATCAATAAAAGTTGTTTTTTTTTTTAAGTGTGACTTCTAGGACCAGTGTTATGGATTCATGTAGGATAGCTTTATTAAACTGAAAAAAATAAAATAAAATAAAGATAGAAATTAATAACAATAAAAATATACTTTTTTCAGTTAGATTACAAATAAGAGGGTGCTTATATTGTAGTAAGCTTTCTTGTCAGACTATCTTTGCATCACCAGCCCCCAAATAATGACTCAGAGACTTACAATTAATTATGAAAGCTTGGCCTTACCTTAGGCTTTTTTCCAACTAGCTCTTATAACTTAATTTTTAATCTATATTCTGCTGTGTGGCTGGAGTACCTCTCCTCAGTAATGCATGTCTGACTTGCTCCAAGTCTGCTACCAAAATTCATGGGCCTATATTCCTCCTCCTCTTCCTCCCTCACCCTGGAAATTCTGTCTATCCTCTCCTGCCTAGCTATTGGCCATTCAGTTCTTTATTACACCAACCACAGCAATACATCTTCATACATAGTACAAATATCCCACAACACTATATGTTTTTTTATACATCCTTACTTTGGTTGAGTCCAGACCTTTCCCATTCCCCAGATTTCATTTTAAATCTTTCTTTCTATCCCTAGTATTCAACCATCTATTTTTCTATCGCATGTGTTTTACACTTTTAACACTGTATTGACTTTCTTCAAAAGAGTTGAAAAATCCTACCATGATATATTTGTCTATTTTCTCAAGCATCCACCTGCTAACCCCAGAATGTTTGCACATGAAATGAAGGACAGCTTCAAGGATAATACATGGCCTCTGAAGGCCAAAGATGACATTGATTTTCTCCCATATGCAGCTGAGTGTATAATTAAGATCCAAGAAAGGGCTGGAATTAAGGGCTAGCTTCCAGAATTCCTAGAGCTTCCATAGAAAATCTAGCTCATCAACACAAGCCAGGGTCTTTGCTCCTCGAAAGACAATTGGGGAACAGTCTGTCTCCTGATCCCTAGGATCAGACCTTCAAGGCTAGATTGCCTCACAGTATCACTCAGAACTTACACAGAACTTTGCATCTTCAAAGCGCTATGGGAACATTAACCAATTATTCTGTTCTTGGCCCAATGCCGAGTTACACTATCAAGATTTGACAAACTCTTTGTACTCTCTGTAGTTCTACAGGAATGTACGTTTGTCTATTTCCATCAAAGCTGAAGCCAAGCTGAGACCTTCAGGAAGAAGCCCTAACGATTTAATATTTAATACAAACATCCTGTTCTCATAAACTGATCCTCTTTAATAGAAAAAAATATCATTAGAACACAGCTGAACAAAAAGGGAAAAGGTTATAAACTTTGAAAAGAGCAAAATAGTTAATATGTGGAGCTTTCAAATGCAGTCACAGAGGCATGTACAGCTGGGGGACTGAGAGCAGTCTCATGTTGTCTGCTTTCATCTGCCTGTGGCTGCCTGGTACTCAAGGTTTACATTTTGTTTATGTTAACTGCGATATGCAGTTAATTGCTTTCCCTTATGAATTTCCTCCCTCTTTTTTCCTCCATCACTTCTGTGTCTTTATGGTACAATGCTGATAGAGAGTGGGAGAGAATTTAGTCCTAGAAACAGAGCTACCTGCTTAAAATAAAACTATGCCCAATGTTGTAAATCACAGCCTGATCCAACATACACACACACACACACACACACACACACACACACACACACACACATATCTGCCCTATGCCCTTTCTCAAATCTAATCACCAATCCAAGGGGACCACTTTCTTTCAAGCCCTTCCCTAGCATCATCTCTGTGAGTCATGTCTCAGAACTGGCTCTCTATCCATGGAAATCAAGGCAAGTGGCTCAAGTGCCAGCATTTGAATGTGGCAAAAATATCTCTCCTTTTTGTCAAACTTCAGAGCATTAGACAACTGGAGAACAACCAAGACCCACCAAATACTGTTGATCATCTGGTCTTGATTTAAACACCAACCACATGGCATTTGCACTTCTCCTTGACTGACAAGTTCAATCACAAACCAACCCTGGCTCTCCTATTCTACTTGTTCCCAGGACTTTTATAGAAGTTGGCATGGGAAATGTTTATAAGCACCCTACCAGGGAACAGAGCTACATGATCTTCCTGAAAATATAAAGAGCCAACCTTAATAAAATGATGCCACAACCAAAGACAGAAAAAAATGGACAATTTGGGTTTCAAATAGTATTAGCTATCAACAAGTCATTATTTCACAGTAGGGACTTGGTGGTTAAAGTTTCCACTGGATACTTAAGCACTGCTAATGGCTGACATTTAGTATAGAAGGAGGGAATAAAAATACAGAGGTTTAAAGAATTCCAGAAAAATTTGCCTCCCATAGATTCCATGCCCAGGATTCCATTTAACCATGTATTGAAATCATAATCTCGTGTAAAGGCTGAATTCCAGAAATCCAAGCATTTGGTACTTTCCTGCCCCCCCAAACCCCATATCATGTATGATCTGCTTATTTTATAACTATATATGTGCTTATGTACACATAATAGATGTCTCTCACTTCATGTTGCTTTATGGTGTTATATTATGCTATTATACTTTAAATGAATATATTTCATCTTCACATGAGCCTTGGAAACACAGAGCCTTAGACAAGATGTGGACTTAGGTAGCTTGTTTGAGAAGTAGCCCTGGAACTAGGAATGAGAGAACAGGAAGAGTGGAATAAGGAAAAAGGAAGAGCTAATGCAAATGAATTCAACATTATTTGGGTTGCTGTAGATAACACTGAATCTTTGTTCCACAGGACACACTGTGAGGAAGGAGAAAGGTAAACATGATGGTACATGTCTAAAATCCAAGTACTTAGAGATTGAGGCAGGAGATGGCAAGTTTGAAGCTACCCTGGCCTACATGGTGAGTTCCTAGGCTAGACTACAATAGGAGACCTCATCTCAAACAGCAAAGCAGAAGAAGCCAGAAAATCTCCTAATTCTGTGACACTTTCAGGTGAGCGTCTGATGTGCCTATTCACTATATTGCATCTCTCACTGATTGAGCATGCCTTGAGATATTGATTCCCAGGTCCTGTAAGTGGCACTTAAAAACCAAACAAGCTCTATGGGTTGGCAGAGAATGGCATACAGCATACCCTTGAAGCAAGACGTTGGCAGTTGGGTAAGCTCCAGTTAATGGAACTATCTGCCACGTGTGGGTTGTAAGTCTGTGATGGCAATGCCAGAGGCATTTGTGCTGTGTCTCCCCACACTGACTTGACTGTAAGTTTCTCAGGCAGAGGCTTTCTTCTGAGATGGGAGTCATTCAATGCACGCAGCACAGAATCAGATATTTGGATGGAGGTAAAATAATGATTTTGGGTAGAAACAATAAGGTCAGAATAAATTGATCATTTATCATATAAGCAATGTCCTGCCTCTTTTCTCTTCTTTTATCCTTTCCTTCCTTCCTTCCTCTCTATCTTTCTTGTTTTAATTTTAATGTATCTGTTTGAGGACAGGGTCTTTCTATATATCTCAGGATGGTGGTAGACTCTCAACCGTTCTGGCTCAGTCAAGTAGTAGTTTATAATTGGGTTCCTTCATGCCTGGCCTCCATATTTCTTCCCCCCACCCTTCTATTTATATGTACATGTGTGCATGTATACATATCAAAAAAGAGAGTTGATCTGTGATATAAAGAGTATTGGAACTTACAGTGGAAAGTCCAGGAACTGTCTTTAAACAGACATTGGGTTGTAGGTCAGGAACTCTCTGAGAGTTAGTATCAAAGCATGTAAGTTTCTTTCCAAGTGACAGTGACATAAAAATGAGCATGCTGTGTGTGAGACACTTGGATATCACAGAAGTAGCAACATGTATAAGGAGCATCCCTCTTCCAAAAGCCCATGAACACTTGCTTCCTACCTTCTTCTCCAGTAAGAATTTCTAAATGTTTCTGCTTTCTAAGAAGTCAGTCATAGGGCATAAGGAAATTATATCATGAAAAGTTAAGAATCAGAAGATGAAGATACCCCTGTTCACATTCAGTTCTGATAGTCATGCTATCCCTGGCATCTTTGCCATTTCCCAGGTTTCTGTAAACCACAAGTCATTTCAAAACAACTAATGTATACCTTTTCAGAAATATAAAACCCACCAGAACCCATTGGTTAGGAAATACCACCAAGTAAGAAATTTGAAATTGGTCATTTTTCTCAAAATCTTTTCCTTAGTAACCCTAGCTAATCTTTTCTGAGTTCCCTGCATCAGTTACATACCATAACAAGGAGCTCTTTCATAACAAATTATTCCAAAATATAATGGGTTAATGCAGTAATTGCAGAGAGATGTGGAAGTATGGATGGATCGATAGACGAATGGGTACATGGCTAACCCTTGGAGAAGAAAATATAGCCAAATACTAAGTAGTCACATATGGCTGTGCACTGAAAAAGTCAGCTTTATTGTTAGAAATTTTTCATTTTAAATGTTGAAAGTAAAATCAAGTATTAATTCAAATACAGGCATTCCCGTGTTTCTGAATGGGCTATGCTGCTCTTGGGTGAGTTTGTCATCCAGCATGGTGGCTGCCCAAGGATGAACTGTTCCATGGTAGTACATCTGATGGCTCACTTCTGTGTTTCACCCTCCTATATGGTAGTGGGGGCTTGTTGATGTGATTTCTCGGGAATCCAGGGCAAGAGTTTTGTTTCCCAGGATTTGTTATCTGTGGTCCACTGTAGTCTGAAATATTAAATGGTAAATTCCAGAAATAAATAATTTTATAAATTTTGAATACCTATTAGAGAGTATAGTACTATTATTCTAATTTATTATTGTTAATCTCCTACTGTGCCAAATTTTTCAATAGGACTCATTATAGGTCTGCGTGCACAGAAAAGGAAACATAGTACAACCAGAACTCAGTCAGTATTACCTACAGGTTCAGCCATACACTATGGGTCTCAGAACATACCCCAGTAATGACAAGGGAGGTGTACCCTGTATTGGGTCAGGGGAAGCTAGTCTGATGAAAAGTAAAAAATTAGAAAGTGAAGTTACCTCTTCTCACACTCAGTTCTGGGAGTCATGCTATCCCTCACATCTTTGCCATTCCATCCTGTGGCTTTCTCTGAATGCATAAGTTTTATGAATTCTTTCCTGGTGAGTCTAGAACAGGACAGCCCACCACTTCCCTCTCTCATCATTTACTTCTTGTGGAGGGGGTGCCCCTTGTATGCTAAGAAGAAGCTACTGACCCATTTTTTTTTTCCAGAGCCAAAATTTTTCTCACTTCAGAAGACGTCTCAGGAACTGTTCAAGTCAGCCATCTGTTGTCTCTGCTCATGTTTAGAGGAAACAGGCAGCCATGTGCAATATAGTCTTGGGTCAGAGAATAAGCTGTCTCTTTGTGCTGAGTTGTACAAACATGCCTGGGGTGAAGGCTCCAACAACATTAGCATCACATTCACAGACAACCATCTCCGACAGCTGAAACCGGGTAAGAGCAAACCCAACACTTGAAAATGGGAGACCTCATAAGCTTTGACCTCTTCAAGCTGAGCCGTGTGGAGGCCTTTTCAACAACCTTATGTCACCAGTCTCTGCAAAGAGAAGCAGACAGTGAGGACTGCTGAGTTGTTAGTAAGCAAGCTGTGGCCGCAAGCCTTTCTCGTGGGCCACTCACTAAACTCCAGTGCTACGGGAGTCATGTTTTTCATTAGTCCTTGCATTACGTCGTTAGCACAATCGCTAGTACTGCAGCACGGGGTGAACAAGTACTCTTTAAAGGCACTTACTGCGCATGGTATTTGATTAAGGATGACAATGATCCCTGCTGAACAGTCTTAAAAGCTGAGAAGAGTTAGAACTAGCCTAGGCATTAAGAGGGGCGGGAGGATGGGCATCAGGAAAAGCAATTGCTTTCAGCTAGAAGTGAAAGGAATCAGAAACCTTGCTCTAGTGTCTTTGGAATGGAAGATGTTAATATGGCTAGCGATAGGATATTCTTAACCTATAAAAGAATGAAACTAAATAATATAGCATTCTACTATAGGGGAAGAGCTGCAAAATGAAATATTCGTGCCAATGACTCAAATCAAAACAGAGGTCAGATGTTGCTAGTCAGGGCACACCCACCCAATGTATAACCCATACCCTTGTCCATTGCATCTCTATTTAGAAGAGCAGATGATGTCACAGTAGCTTCCTGAGCAACACACACACTTTGGTCCCTTTTCCTGCAGAACCAGGCATTAAAACCAGGTCCTCCCTTAGATGACTTACTTCTGTTGCTGTTATTCCAGGATCTCACACCCACTTCCAGCATTGCCTTCTCCAGGCCAGGGCCCATACCAGCATGTTTACCAGTGCCATGAGTCCCACAAATAGTTCAAGAAGGTTGGTATCATTCTGAGCATACTCTGACTTACTAGGAAACTGAGGCTTTCATTGGTGAAGAGACCTACAGAAGTCAACAACCCAGTGAGGTTTGAGAATGAACTGCCTAGGCAGAGTCACACCCTCCTCACACCTGTTGAGTCATAATCCAAAAAAAACCCCCAAGTAATTTTTCTCCATGTTAAATCATAAATTGAAATTATAGTGCCCTAGGTCACAGTACCAGGAAATGTCAAAGCCAGAAAACAAATTCAAACAGAATGAGCTTGCATCCTAAACTTTCCCATCTATTCTACAGGCACAATTCTTGCTTCCTGAAGAAGGTGGGGTGTGCTTAGTTCTTCTTATCAGCTATGGTCTGAGTACCAGGCAAACCCAGGATGCCGTCTACACTCTGCCTCCAAGTGATCTTTAAATGAATTGTGTACTACCAGAAGAATTTCTAGGATCGCTTGCATTCTGCCCCATCCCTGCACCACTGAAACTATCTTTTTTTTTTTTTTTTTTAGTTTTTCGAGACAGGGTTTCTCTGTGTAGCTTTGTGCCTTTCCTGGAACTCATTTTGGAGACCAGGCTGGCCTCGAACTCACAGAGATCTGCCTGGCTCTGCCTCCCGAGTGCTGGGATTAAAGGCGTGCGTTACCACCACCCGGCTAAAACTATCTTAAATCAAAACGGCAGCATATTCCTCCCCTTTTCTAATAACTTTAAGGACAAGACTTAAGCATAAAGTCCAAATGAGAAACTAAAAGCATTTTGGTGGGCCTGAGAAAAGGTGTTTTTAGAGAGCTCTGTTGTTGATGAAGGGTGGCCAGGGGCTACTGCAGACACAAGAAAGGACTGTCTTTCCAGAGAATTGGCCTTGGTTTCTCTCTTGATGCTTTGGTTTAAAAGACATCAGAAAGGCCCTCCACTTTGCTGTGAATCAACCCCCAGGGCAGATCAGGCCCCATTTGTTGGGTTGCTCTGGAGTAGTAAACACAGTGCTCTCCCAAGCTCTTTTCCAAGATGGATTGTATATAAAGCATGTGTGGGGCGGGAGATGATAGCACGCTTGAGGCTTTCAGAAATCGGTGTTTACAGACTATAATGGGAACCACAAGTTTCTTCTTTAACTCGAGTCAGTATACATTCCTTCAACCCGCAGGCAAATTGGGACAGGGAGAGGGGCTGGGAGGGGCTCCCAAATGAGTCATCATTTCACATTTTTTAACAGCTTGATGAGCATCTAGAAATGCTGTATTAGCCAGAAAAAATACAGTTTTCTCCTCCCCCCACCCACCACCATCGGATTCAATAGTGACCCTATTTGAATGTGAAATTTCTTGAGCATCTACTGGAATTGTCGTAATGGAAGATGTGTGCCTGATGTCTCTACCATGGAGTTGCAGGCATACAGAAGACCCCACAACTAGCATTAAGGTGAAAACCTCCTCTCATGTTGCCCCCAATATGAGAGGGGGAAAAGCATTATTTCTCCTAGCGTTCCATTAATCCTCTGGAAAGCCCCAGCCCAGGGTGCTTGGAAAAGATGGAATTCCCAGATCTGAAAGCAACCTTCTCAGCCAAGATTCATGGTGCTAACAGACAGATGGTAAATGGAGCTGGGTTCTAAAGCCACAGCTGTGTGTCTTTGGGTCTCTCAGATCTATGTGTGTGATCACTGAAATTTTTCAGATCATCTGAAACAGCAGGCTCTGTATGATCCTGGTAAATCTGACATCACTGACCCTCATATACACTCAGCAGCCACACGCATCATGTGGGGGAGTAATGGGGAAGTATGTGTTTTGTGCATACAAGTTTTAATGCTACACTAAGTCATCAGTTTTTCAATAACTTTTTGTGAGAGAACAAAAGCTGAATTTTTTCCCAAGTTTTGTCCTGAGCTACAAATAAATTCTCTTTTGTTTTTCCATTCTTCCATTTCTACTTATCCTTAGTCCTATAGTGCACATGTAGGTTCTCAACCAACTACAAGATCAGAACAATGCCATTTGTCCTTAAGACCAAAGTTTGCATCTTTCAGGGAAATGGCAGTTCAACAGGCAACTAAGGAAAAGAGAATTCCTGAGTCAGTCAATTGCATAAGGATTCTTTGAAGTTTCCTTGAATTTTACCAAAAAAAAAAAAAAAAAAAATAGAGCCAAACATAGTGGTGTCCACTTGTAATCTCAGTATTTGGGAGGTAGAGGCAAGAGTTCAATGCTATTTGTAGCAACATAGGCCATCTTGAGATGCATGAGAACCTGTCTCAAAAAAGAAAAAAAACCAAATAAGATAAAAATAAAACAAAAAGTAAAATTCAAGTACAGGCATGCCTCGGTACCATGAGATTGGTTCTGAAACTCATAAGGATAAGAGACCTATAGACATTCAGTTCCTTTCTTTAAATAAATAAATAAATAAATAAATAAATAAATAAATAAATAAATAAATAAATAAATAAAAAGTGTGATCATTGCATGCTTCCTGCTCCATTCTTCTTATAGAACTGTCTCTGTTATTAAAGATGCCTAACACACCGAGAGTGTTATATGCATAGACTCTACATTACATCATTAAGGACTAATGACAGGATTCAGTCTGCTTCTGTTCATTACAGATACAATTTTATTCTCATAGCCAATTGGAGCTTTAACTCTGCTGATGCAGAGCCCATGAATACAGAGGGCCAACTATATACCATTTCTGCCATGATAGCAAAATACACGGCCTGGAGAGCTCATGGATACATATTCCATGTCCCCACAGATATGCTGTTTCAAAGAAATAATTTGTTTAAGGATTGAATCATAAATCATGTGGATTTTGTAATGACTAAGAAAAATTCACATATCATTTTCTTTGAATTAAACTGAAGACTGGCTTAAAAGAGTCTAAAGACTCCTTTTCATAAATACTGATAAAAAAAAAATAAGGATCTAAGCACATAAACGCATCTTACGTCTGCAGTTACTGTGTAAATCCCCTGGATAAAGATGATTCAGCTTCGTTAATTCATCTTCTTTTCTTTTTAAGGCCATCTCTATTGAGTTATCATTTCGTCATGTCAGTACATGTTCCTACTCAGTATAGTCTTTGGAGAATTCACTTAGGAAAATCCAAGAACTTTCAACTCGGTTTTTACTTTTCTTCTTTTTAAGAAAAAGCAAAAGGAAGGGGCTAGAGGCATGACTCAGCAGTTAAGAGCACTTGCTGCTCTTGCAAAGGACCCCCGTTCAGGTTCCCAACCCCCACATATGGGCTCACAATCATATCTAATTCCAATTCTAGGGGTAAGGTATCCTCCTCTGATCAGAGCGGGCATCAGGCACATACCTGGCACACACACATACGTGCAGACAAAACAATCCAACACATAACATAAAAATGAAGAAATCTTAAAAAAGAAAAAAAAAAGAGCAGAAGGAAATCAACTCATAAGTCTTGTGGATTGGAAGACCCAAATGGGGAAGTTATAAACGCACACGAATGACATGTGAATAGGGTAATTGACACACATATACATTTTTCACTCTTTCAGCAGCTGTCAGTTTCAGGCTTCTATGCATGCTACACTAGATGCAGCAGAAGCTGGAGCATATAAAGTTGACGGAACCCATCCATTATATAGATCTTTAGGTTAGGAGTGATAGAAGCAAAGCAAAAAGACAGCAAAGAGATGAAATCAACAAGTTAAGAAGAAAAATGTTAGGTAACTATGTAGAAGGCTGAAGACATGTGGACTTTCACTGAATTATAATTGGACATCTGATCACAAAAGATACTTTGAAGGAAACTGAGGAAATCTTGACAGTGCCTGAATATTTGATGTTGAAGAGTTATAGAAATTTTGGTGTATGATCATGGTTTGATGAAAATGTTCAAAAAGAAAATAAGAAGAGTAATGTCCTCTAATTTTATATATGATGTCATAAATAGCAGAATATCTTTTTAACAGCTGAATAATAGCCCATAACAGGCATATATAAAAAATTCTGTATTATGTCCTGGAAAAATAGATTTTATATTTTCTTACTAAAAAAATTAAAAGTATGAGGTGGTGGATATGTTGATTTGTTTGGTTATAGTCATCATTCCACTATGTGTGTGTATCTATATATGTGTGTGTATATATGTGTGTGTGTGTGTGTGTGTGTGTGTGTGTGTGTGTCATATGTATCATAGAGAATAAAAATCTAAAACAAGATAAGAAAATTCTATTAGAAATGTACCAAAGTGCTTCTAGGTGAGTGTGCTTTAATTTGCTTTTTATCTAAAAGGGAGTCTGGAGGAGTAAAGAGAGATGGAACATGAATGGTTAGAAACACAGTTGTTAGAGGTGAGATGAAGACAAAGAACTCATCTTCTTATTTCCCATGTTGATGACTCTTTGAGAGCAACCTTCACATTTAATATAATGGGGCTTGAGAGATGGCTCAGGTGTAAGGCACCTGCCATGTAAGCATGTCGACCAGAGTTCAGTCCCCAGCACCCAGTAGAATGTGCTTATAATCCCAACACTGGAAAAGAGGCAACAGTCAAATCTGCTTAGCTCACTGATCAGCCAGCCTTGTCTACTTGGTGAGTTCAAGGTCAGTGAGAGATCCTCCCCCAGAAACAAGGTGGATGGCTCCTGAGGAACACCACTTGGGGTTGACCTCTGACCTCTATAAACAGGCACTAACATACACTGTTTTAAAATAACCGTAGTCAGCCTGCACATGTTGTTGCCATGTCTCTGTCATAGGAACAGGGTGGACCATAACTTAAAAATTGGTTTGATATCTAGAATAATAGTGCCCCACATACATACAAAGAATATTTGAGCCGGGCGGTGGTGGCGCACGCCTTTAATCCCAGCACTCGGGAGGCAGAGGCAGGCGGATCTCTGTGAGTTCGAGGCCAGCCTGGGCTACCACGTGAGCTCCAGGAAAGGCGCAAAGCTATACAGAGAAACCCTGTCTCAAAAAACCAAAAAAAACAAAAAAAAAAAAAGAATATTTGAAAACGTGTAATTCACAACACGATTCAGAGTAGGACAGACCCAGACACATACAAAGGGGATCTGAAGATGCCTTGAAAGACCAAGAAGAAGGCACTGATGTAGACTTCTTCAAGTGATGGCAACAGGCAGGGTCAGAGTTTCCATGTGTAGACAGGGCCCTGTCTAGCCTCCTATCAGCAGCCTAAGAAGGAGCACTGTACTTTCTTATCAGCTTTTCCAGATGTGAGACACAAAGAAAACAGGGAGTGGTGAAATGTCAAAGCTGTCAGCAGTAAAACACCCAAAACTGGAAACGGACTATTGCAATCATTTCATTTAATCTGTGTGGCAGCCCACTAAGGTAGATTAGCAGTTCACTGAAAAGGAAATGGAAGCTGAGCAACATTAAGGTAGCTGCCATGATTATAAAAGTAACAACAGGAAAGCCATAATCTACTGTTCTAAATTCACAGTGGTATCTGAGATCCCCTTCCATGCAGTGTGAGGCACTTCTGCATATAAGGATGACTCTGGAACCATACTCCAAACAAGCAAAGTCAACAGGGTTTATTGCACTGAGACTCAACATTGGAAATTATACCCCAGATGAGGCAATGAGCGTCAATAACAATGGCAGCTGGAAAAAAGTACACAGGCTCCTGCTGATGAGTTGCTTTTCCTCTGAATCAATTAAGATGTTTCTAGTTGCCAATAATAAAGTCTCTGAAACAATAAGGAACTGTGCAGTGATCCATGGCAGGAAGTGCAGGGTAGGGTGGGATTCAGAGTGGGTTGAACCTTGTGGGAGGTTCAACGGCTCCTTGGGGTTCTCAGGGTCCAAGTTTTCTTCAAGTTTACATTACTCTGGCTTGGTCTGGTTTTACTCACAGACTGGTTGTGACATGAAAACAAGTGTCACATCAACACATGGTGTCAAGGGGAAGAAGAGAAATCTCCCAA